>CM035097.1:31244637-31513702 GCA_020205505.1 Panax japonicus | reverse complement strand
AGAAGCAGCCTACACCTCGACCTTTATATAGGTGAACCCATCAAGTGTAAACTGACATACACCACCCTTTAGGGCTATGAGTTTCATTAAGAATCTAAATGATTCATCCTATCACAATTTATCAGTAAGCACCACATACACACAGGGAGAAATATAAATAATTATAGTGCTTTAATTAAATAATTACATGACTTGTTATTACCCATTGAACCCAATTCATGGGATCTCTAATCACATGGGTTGGGTTTCCATCACTTATTATTTACTCAAAATGTTGGCAATGGTTGCGACGAATGAGATTTTTGTAATTTAAGGTTAATATTTATTGAATTAAATAAATATTTTCGATGATTTAATTATTAGATTAAAGAATTAATTGATGAAGTTGTGGTAGATTAATTTAATTAAATGTGTTATATTTATTAAATTAATGTGGAAAATTTTTAATATTCAAATTATGTATTTATGTGAGCTTATTGAATTAAATAAAATATTTAATAAGCATAATGTTATTTTAATTAATTTAATAATTAATTATAAATTTAATAAATTGACATAATTAATAAATGAGAAAATTAATTATGTGACTATGTGAATCAATGAGAAATTATCATATTTTAATTGAATTAAATTAAATAAGATATTTGAATTATTGTGTAATTGGGTGTGACATGATTTAAACGATAGTATAAAAGATCTATTAAATTAAATAATTATAATTTTTTAAGGTTAGCCAAACAAGGCATTTAGGGAGGTTGAGGGCAGTTAACCCATGATCGGTTAACTGACCCCAACTGCGCTCGGTTTCCTTTTAATAAAATTATGACGTCTTAATTTCATTTGTTTGCCAAGTTTGGAAAAACAATCAGAGAGAATTGAGAATTTGTCAGAGAATTTGAGAATTTTGAAGGAGATTGAGAGTGAGTGATTGAAGAAACATATGAGCCTACTAATCTATACTCTGGGTAAATTCATTAAACAAATTTCAAATTACTCTGTTTATATTTTATGAAAATGGTTTTCAAATATAATTGTTTAAGTCTCTAAAATCGAAAAGGGTAGTGATTATGTGGATATATGTGTTAATATGTTAACATAGTATGTTTTTACTATGTTATATGAACCATAACATCAGTTTCATAAAAATATATATTGTAGATTGTTTCTTCAAAATTACAGAATATGAAAATATGGCCATATGGCCTTACATACCAAATTTAACACGATAATCTTAAGTTGTATCATAAATTTATACTTATATATAACTATGCATGTTAAAACGAAGAAAACAAACTTCAAATAAACAGATTCGGTGTTATAATGAACCCGTAGTGTTGATTTTCATGTTTTGTATTCGAAACTTTCAAAAATATTAAGAACAGTAAACTATATATTTTGATTATGCAAATTATGTGTTATAACATGTTAAAATCATGCTAGAAGGGTTATATAATAGTTATATGTGTATGAAAATGTTCGAGTATGTCTAAATTTGTGTAGAAAAAATTTAATTGGATGTTTTGGCCATGATCTACAATTTTTTGCGAATTGCAGAACAAGTACTGGTTCACCGCGCCGTGGCGCCAGTACCACGCCTTAAGTCCCGTGCCGCAGCGTCAAGGGCCAAGCCGCAGCGCCGCTGCACCGAGAACAAGCATAAAAGTGGCGCCGCAACGCCACTCTGCAGAATTTCTAGAATTTTTTTTTTAAAGTGTTCAAGTCCATGAATATGATAGTAACCTAATTTAATGTACATAAAAATATGTTAGACGTATAATGAGATGTTAAAATAGATTCTTAATATGTCAATAATTCATTTAAGTATGGATTGAATTATTGAACGCATTGTTAGCTTATTATTCGTATAGGGTAATATTATGTGACAATAAGTATGATAATTTGACTAAGTATAGTCATAACCAAAGTTTAGACAAAAGAATGAACTTGTGATGACTAGTTACGTTATAATTGACTTGTATTGTGAATGAAAATGATATGTAGGAATAATTCAAGGAACGTGTATAATTAAAGTGTAATATACGCACATGTCAAGTTTCCTAACCCTACTTGTTATCATTATTCAATTTTATAAATTACCTCGAGCAAATTCTCGTTATTATTAAATCAAGTTTGTCAGGAATAAGCATGTGAATATTATTCCTATTTATATATGATTTGATTATGATATATATATATATATATATATATATATATATATATATATATATATATATATATATATATGAATGAATAATATGCAAGTATGCTTGCATTAAGAAAAGTTGTAAAGTCCTTTGATAGATAATAGAAATATGTGTACAAGGACTTATAATGAATTGATCAAATATGTTAAGTTGATCCTACATAAGAAAGACAACTTTGTAAAGTCCTTAAAAAGAAAAGATGTACAAGGACTATAAAGATAGAAATATCAAGCTTGTTAGGTTGATCTTATGATGTAATAGATAGGCTAGTCTGATCGTCGAGCACTGCACCAGAAGTCGTAGTCTGCCAGGTGAGTCAAGGTTAACTTGAGAGCTATCGAGGCAGAATAGGAGTATGCAAGATAGTAAATCTCGGAGTTCGTAGACTGCCAAGGGAAATAAAGAAGGATCGTAGTGTATCGAGTAGAGCTTCCTCAGGATCGTAGTGAGCTGAGGAAGTCATGTTCAGAATCGTAGAGACAGCCTGCCTACGAGCTGACCGGTCATCTACCGAAGCCAAGACAGAAACGTAGACTACACTCAGAGTCGTAGAGTCTACTGATACCAAAGCCAAGACAAGGATCGTAGATCACACTCTGAGTTCATAGAGTCTATTGATTACATGCAGAGATCGTAGTTAAGCAAGATCAGATGAAGACAACAAGCACAAGGTAGAAATCGTAGAGTGTCAAGATCTGATCTTGGGATCGTATTGTCTACACAAGCCAAAGCTAAATCGTAGAGTGAAGAACTATGATCTCAACAGAAGTTCTCACAGTTCCAAGGCAGAATCGTAGAGCATATACGGTTCTCAACAAATGAGCACTCCCAGAATATCCAAATGAACGAAGCCACTGGTTTAAGCTGCAAGCTACATCCAAGGAAACCAGAGAGTACTCAATGAATGACATGCAGGCTAACAGAAGATATCAGCACGAACCCAATCAACATCAAGATTGAGGAGAAAGTCCATTCGTGATGAAGTCTTCCACAAGGAGATCCAAAGAAGACTTCAGAAGCTGACTAAGGAAAGTCAGCTTACGCAGTAGCTATCAAGTAAACAGGAGACAACGATCTTGGAAGCAACCAAGATCGTAGTGTTTGCAAAATAAAGAAGGAACTGATGGAAGGTGAACCGAGATACTGGTCAACCTCTGATTAGCAAGGCTAAAGTGATTAAGTTCAGTGTGACACCCCCAAAATTGGTATACATCACGATTCTGAGTCGTCAAATACATGGTACAGAATATAAATACAACTTAATAATACAACTGTCGTGTACAATACGACAAAACATAAACTGTGAGTTTGAATATAAATATTGTCTACTAGAGATTATACAAACTCAAAAGGTGTCCTTATTACAATTATTATTACACTATTTCACAGAATAGTGAGGACTACTAATGCTATCATCTGGTCCGTCAGTCCGTTCCCCGACTAGTCCCTGCTACGTTCTCATTTCCTGAAGAGAACAATAAAAGTAAAAGGATGAGCTCAACTAGCCCAGTAGGAAATATTATGAATAAGATAATGTAGAATATATTATCGTTAGCCTTCATCAGTGTAAATTGATACAATATAACAACCATCAAGTTTAACTGCAGCGGAACAAGAAATCCATTAAAAGAGTCAAGTAAAGAATAAAATCTACTATCTTTTATGATTAAGAAGTTTTTTCATCACTTTTATCGCTGCGACTCAGCTTAATAAATAATCCACATCATCGAATCACCCCTGCACTACGGCCAAGGATATTCTTTAGTATCACGGCCACAATTATCCATGCACTACGGACCAAGAATATTTGTGTATTCAATAATGGTCATGATCATGCCAACAACTGTCCATCAATGCTCTACGGGCCAATGAGAAATTTTTCCACATCATTTGTAACATTACGGTCATGATTACACCGAATAATCCCTGGTCATAATCATACCAAGTCCATCTATGCACTATGGGCCACATACAACAAAATATAAACATGAGGATGATGACAATGATATAAGAATTCAATAAAACAACTTCAAGAATTAATTTATTCAGGAACTAATAACGTCCAAATTGTCAACATGATACTGTTTTGTAGAGTAAAATTCAAGAATGCTCAGAAGAATATTTCCATGAAAAGATACTGGATGAAGCGCAAATATCTAGGATATTCCACTAATTTCATGGAGTATAAAAGTAAAAACTTTAACTAACTGAGTATAACAAGGAATGGAATAACAAAAGAAATCACCATGCATGCGATAGACCGCACAAACTGGTTATTCCAACAGAATAATAAATAACAGAATTAGGTTCGGTGTAAAATGCACAGATAGGATATTCCAACATAATAATAAAGACGGAATCAGGTCCAGTGTAAAACGCACAGACCGGATATTCCAACAAAATAATAAAGACGGAATCAGTTCCGGCGTAAAACGCACAGACAGGATATTCCAACAGAATAATAAAGACGGAACTAGGTCCGGCGTAGAACGCACATACAGGATGTTCCAACAGAATGATAAATAATAGAATAACAGAAGAATTTCACCAGGTATGCGGTACTTCGCATAGACATGTGATTCCAACATAATCACAAAGAATGGAATAACAGAAGTTCTCTTCATGAAGATGAAAGAAAGAAATAATACTCCCTACCTTGGAAAAAAAATACTGGACACTAGAATAGTGAGGTAGCAGATTTCTCTTCTTCTTTCTCTCTATAATTTCTCTCTATAATAATCGCTCTAAAGCTTTTTTGAATTGGTGAGAAATGAAGGAAAAATGAGCTTCTATTTATAGGAAAATATAGTTTTGATAATTGCACGTTTTGGGGCTCGAAAAAATACAGTACAATACCTCTAACTTTTCTTTCATTTTTAATTTAGTCCTGCAAGTATTATCAATCTTGCACCAACTCCCCTAATAGTAAATAATGTGAATCAATAGTTTAATCATGTGAATCAATAGTATAATCATGTGAAAAATACGAATTACGATATAGTACCTCCATCTATACCTCTATTTTTAACTTAGTCATGCAAATATTATCAATCTTGCACCAACTCCCCTAATAGTAAATAATGTGATTCAATAGTACACATATATGAATAAATAGTTATATAATCATGTGAATTAGTAGCAATTAATTACTCATTTATCCGATAAATTACTCGATTTATCAATATAACCCCTAGACATCAATTATCATCGAAATAAATGTCGATTTTCACTAACACAAACTATTGCAACATAATGAAACTATTTTTCTCAAAAATATAAATTTTGAAATTTCAAAATTTGACTTTTCTCAAAAAAGTCAACTGTTGACTTTTTGACCAAATATTGAATCCCGAAAATTTTTGTGTTTATAGACTATTTTTACTAATTTCATCGTTCTGGACTCAAATATAACGTCCGCGTCTCCAAATTCAACTCCGAACAACATTTATCTTTAATATTATAACTCACCTTATCAACCAGGTCATTCCCAGGAAAGAGGGGGCTTTCCAATAAGGATTTCTCCCTATTGGTGCGCAATTAGGTGACCAAACCTCTCCTTGACAGAACTTCTATACATTGTAAATATTGGAGTTTATAATATGAATAACTTTGTCATCTCAAGTATTGATTTAATAAAAAGACATTTTATGCAGTTAATGCTGACCATAATTGAATCCATAATATGATGATATGATGCAGCAATTACTGTAGCAATAATTGAGTATAACTGAGTGACTTCTCACGTAAGCATTAAAAATCAATAGTGTGTGCTACTATGCAACCACACGTATTACTGTACTTTTAACACCGGGTGTTTCAACAGTTAACGGTAAAACTTCCGCCGTTATTTTCATAAAGTATTTTTGTCGTTTTCTCAATCCGACAATAATTCCGTTGTGGGGGTCCACCAATGATTGTGTCGTTGTACGAATATTCCCTTTTAAACCAAATATTCCCGACCAATCAAATAATATATAACAACTTGCGTACATTGAAAAATTTATAAATATTACCCACAACTATAACATTATATCAAATCCACACAATAATATTCAAAAATATATTTCGAGAAAATTTAACCTTTATTTAAAAAGTTGGGGTCTTATATATAGGGTCAGTTCATTGATGATAAGTGAACGGGAGATCACAAGGAGAAAGCAAGCTAGACGCGCCATAAATCTGAAGTGTCTTGATATTCAGAAGGGGACCAGAACAAAGAATTAGGCCATCAGTCTCTGAGAACAGTTGAAGCAAATAGAAGTATTGAAGCACTGCACAATACAAGGAAGAGGTGTTCTACATTGAAGATCCAATCAACACTCTTATAGATCGTAGTGTTAACTCTACCAGTCAATTAACAACACTCAACAAGACACTACGATCAAGTCCTTGAAGACGTGCATCAGAATCGTAGAGTCCAAATAACTGAAGACTCAAGCATTGGCAAAGGTTCAATCTGAAGGGTAATATTCAGACAAGTGCTTATTGAGAGCATCGATGCAATAGGACAACCTCTGATCGAGAAATTAAAAGTCTTCGACCTGCCCAAGACATTAAAGTGATACATCTGACAGGGTAGGTGAAATAGTAGACTGCAGCGTCAGAAAAAGTATGACAAGTCACATCAAGTAGTCTACCTCAAGCAACTCCAGATCTGTGAAGAGATTTGAATAGCCTTCAATGGCTACTTTCCAATGAAAGGATTGGGAAGGAGTATAAATGAGGAAGAGCTTCAAAGATCAAAGGTTGCTGGAGTTACCGAGTTTGGAGAGAAGGTGGACTGATCTAAAACATGTGAAACAGTGAGTCAGAAGGCTCACTCTACGATCCACCAAGAACACTCAGAAGTTAGATAAAGAAAGAAGTAGAAGTGTGAGTTCTACTATGTAGAAGTGAGAGTTCTACTACATGAAGAGTGTTCAGAACTGCCAAGAGAAAGAAGAGCATTATGTCATCTTGGTGTCCATCATGGGAAGACTCTAAGTACAATAGAGAAGAGCCTACAGTCATCTTAGCAAGCCTATCATGAGAAGGCATCAAGTAGCAGAAGGGAGATCACAAAAGTCATTTTGGTGTCAAGCATGAGAAAGCTTCTATTTACCTAATAGAAGAGCTTATAGTCATCTTAGAAGCCTATCATGTGCAGCCATCAAGTACCAAGGAGAATGATCTTCAAGGCAGTTCAACAAGGGGTCATCCAAATTGTTTGAGTAACCAAAGTAGCTGAGCATCATACAATACTCAGCTGCACTTCAAGGATGATCAAGCCAAGCTGCTAAGTATATAAGATGTTCAGAACATGAAGACATCTTAGCAGCTCAGCACTGACTCCAACAACAACAAACAAACAACTCAATAAAGCCAGGGCCTGAAGGGTCCTTGTCCAGAGTGACTAAATGAAGCAGGGCCAGAAGGGTCCTTGTCTGGAGGGGCTAAACAAAGTTCCAAGGATACTGGCCTTGAAGAGTTCTTAAGTGAACAGAAGTCCCAAGGCTGCTAGCCTTGAAGGAATCTTAGTGATTCAGGGTGCTGCCCTTCCTTAGTGGAAATCCTGCTAGTTCAAAGTAGAAGAGTGGATTAAGAGCTTGAGTCTCTGAACCACTTAAAACCCCTTGTGACTTTTACATTATGTCATTTACATTATGTATAATAACTATTATAACTGCAATGTATTTTTTAACTGCTTACAACTAAACTTACTCTACGAACAATGTATGTATGATTAAGAATATATCAATGAAGGGGATCTTTTACTTATTCCGCTGTGCTTGAAAAGATTCTCATGTTTGTCATATGTTGATTATGAACAATATAATATAAACCAGAAAAGTATTTGAAATAAAAAGGACTATTTAACCCCCTCTTCTAGATCTATTGTTCCCTCTGGGAACTAACAATTGGTATCAAAGAAGGTTCTCATGCTATATTCAAAAGCTAATCATTTTGAGTCTGATCCAATGTACTAACATTGTTCTAAAATTAGTTTAGTAGTAAGTAACTTGTTATATGCAGATGAGCTCACATGTTGGAAATATTGTGTATTGGTTAAATATGTATATACACCTGAAGCTGCTCAGATTGGTCCATGGTCTGTATTGATACATCAACAAGACCAATCCTAGCCTGCAGTCAATCTTGTAGTCCTAAGACCAGACGAGAACACTCAAGAGACGTCAATGACAAATAGTCAAGCACCCACAAACCTGAAAGATGAAGAAGCCATACATGCTAAGAAATGCTTATAGAAGAGAAGAAAGAAGATCTTCTCAAACTTATGTCTGGTCAACCAACAGCTGGGTGCAAACTCTGTCAGCTAAAAGATATCAAAGATCTTAATGACTGAGATTTTCTTGGCCTATATCTTCAAGACTACTACTGATTGATTAAAGGCCAGCAAGAGAAATAAGCTGTCAGGAACAAAAGTAAAGTTATGCTCATCAATACCTAAACTCGATATATCTAAGGAAAATAACTGTTTAGTAACTAACAGTAAAAAGGTACGGTTCCTCACTATTATAATTGTTCATCATAAATGTATCTTCTTATGAACTATAACAGTATTCTGTCAAGAAGTCACAATCTACCTAAAAAGGTTAAGAGAGAAGGTAACCTGAGGATGGAAACTCAAATGACTATAAACTTTCTCTTCATCCAAGTTTTAGGTTGAGGATGACATCTTGAAGGAAATCTGAAATAGGTCATAAGACCATCACAGGCCTAATAAACTTTATGTGAAGTAATTGTTGCTGGTGGATTAGTATGTATGTACAAGCCTATGTTCTAAGTGTTTGATAACTCACAGAATATGATCTGTTCTACAAAAGGAACTGGCTGATCTGTAGAAACTGATCACCTCCATGGATCAACTAGATACTCATAAATCATAGAATTGACACCTACTCTGAACACTTAAACACTGTGAACATAACCTAGTGAATTATGAAACCATCATAGATAGAGAGTGTGTTATTAGATGCCAAATCCCACACACTCACCATCATGCATCTCAAAATGTATTATCTTAAGATAGTTGAAAGCAGGAATATGTATGTTGGTGATAAATATAATGATTATCCAAATAAGAGGAACAGGGGTTTAGAAAACTAACCTAGCAGGACCCATTTAACTATGGGTACCAAAAATAGAAATATACTTAAACATTCAGGTACTTGGTCAGTCTGACAACACTAAGGAATGATGAAGTAGAAGACTTCAGTCAAGAAGACTCAACCAACAGAAGGTTAAGGACAATTCAGAGATGATTCTGATATAGTTCCTATCTGTCCAAGCCTGTCCTTGAAGACCCTCTGAGCTAACCAGAATGGAGCTCACATGGTTGCTAATCCGTATATGGAAGTAAGCCATTCAGCCAAAGAAGGAAAGGGTCTTATGTGTTCAAAATCCAGTCAAAGAATGCTATATGGGAAGAATCCTCAAGGAAGCTCACAACAGAAGATTATCGAGCATTGTTCAAGATGAACTTATTGCGAGAGCAGAACTTCACAAACACAACTGTCAAAGAAGACTAAGTTCGTAGTGCTATCATATAATCGTAGAGTGATGAGTCCTGAAAATACTCATCTCTATGATACAGGGAAATACGAGCGATGATGGAGATTCCAGTCAGAAGGAGATATGCAAGGATGCCTTCAAATGGACCTAAAGAAGAGGGAATCATATCTATCTGGAAAGATAGCATCAACAACGGAAGAGCAGTGATCTGTTAAGAAACAACATCACTGAGATATACTATGAAAAGTTGTACCAGCTATAGAGTCCCAAAACCTTGTGGCTGATGAACCAAATGAAGATCCATAGTCAATAGGAACGTCTCAAAATGTACTACTGATAACCCTTCAGCCACCCAACCCATAATCATGAAGTGCCTACGATCAAACATATGATCGTAGTGTAAGAAGCAGGAGGACACCACGATTTTAGTAATGCAGTTGTCTAAAATTGGTAGAAGACCTCCCACACATAAGAGGTCGAATGAGATGTCATTACAAATCACAGCTATAGTATTCCATTTGGAAAGCGCCTCAGGGAAAAACCTGACCTTTAGCTCACTCTAAGAGGTTGACCCTTCCTAAGCTATCTTAACCCAGAAGGAATGCTTGATTAAGTTCATCTCAAGGACCACGTCAGTTAACGATCGTAGAGTTGAAGTTGAAAAGAACTAAACGATCGTAGTGCTACCTCAACGATTGTAGTACGACCTCAGCGATCGTAGAATACAACTTAACGATCGCAGTCCTACCAAAGGGTACTCCAATTCACAAGAAGCTTGGAAAAAGAGACACTTGCTAAACCATTCAAGTGGAGGAGATAAGTTCGAATACTTCAGTGAGTGAGCTATGATGCATCAAAGTAAGGATAAAAGACAAAGCCATCCACTGCAGCATCTCTCAAAAGTTGATCGTTGAGTTAACAAAGGAAATTGTAGAGTCTATAACTGCCTCATCATGCTACTCTATGAATCAAAAGGTCAACAGTCAAAGCCACGTCTATTAAATGTCTACTCTTCTAAAAGGAAATATCTAACTGAAAAGTTATGGGGAGTTACAGCTCATTACTGTGCAACGTACAACCAATGGACGGTTGACACATCACTGAGTATGCAGAGTTGGAAGAAACTGCCTTAAAGACAATTTCAAATCCGCAAACAGTTACCAAAAAGCTATCGAACCTTTCTCCATCCCATTTTCAAAACCATAGAAAGCTTTTCAAGAGCGAAATCAGTTTACCCTCCAGAGCCTTACCAAATCCTAGACAGCCATCTTGCATAAACCTCTCTAAATCAAACACCCACAGTCTTCGAACTATTTAAATTGAGAACTGGCAAGTTATCATCGGCATTCAGCTCGGAACCCAATCGTTTGAGAAATTTGGGAAGAAGTTCAGGGACATTCTTGATCTCGTAAAGAAAGCTAGGTTTTCAGAATGCCCTGAGATAAGTACGCATGTGTACATTGACCTGGTTAAAGAGTTCTACTCAAACGTCTCCATAAACTCTGGAACTCTGTCTACCAAGGTTAAAGGTTAGATTCTGAAGCTAAAATCTTCTGACTTCAATCAATGCCTAGGTTTTCCTAACCAAGGGCTGAAGAACCTTGAAGATGTCAACACTGAAGAAAAATAGTTGATGGGGTACCAAAGAAACCTTAGTTTCAAAGACATGAAGAAGAAGGAGTTTCCTGAAGAATATGAGTTTCTAGCTGAAATTGTTGGAAAGGACAAACTGTGCAAAAACACTGCACATGATACAGTGATTGACCAACAGTTAAAGATAATTTCAGCAATAGTTCTGAAGAAACAAATTGACTTTAGAGCTATCTTGTTCGATCAAATCTCCAAGTGGATAGAGATGGCTGAGAAGAAGAAGACCACTGAAAAACCCATAACCAAGGTGTTTCATGGAAGGATGCTGAGTATTATACTGAAGAAGAAACTAGGAGGAAAATCAAGGATGATGAAGGAGAAACATTGAATGTGCACAAAGTGATGTCTCCACAATTATTTGAGAACTGGAAGAAGAACCCTAAGGAGAACAAAAGGCTAACAGCTGGGAGCAGCAGTAAAGCCACTACAAAGAAGAGAAGGATAGTTGTGAAGAAAGTTGGTGATGAGAAGAAAGCCCAGGCCCCACCAAGGAGAGTCTCCTCAAAGGACAAGGATAAAGAAGAAAAAGTCCTAACTGCTGAAACAACAAAGAGAAGAAGCAGCAGGTTGCTTCAAGGGCTAGTTACCAAGAGAGCTAAGGTGGAAGACAAATCATCCTCAGCTTCCCAGAACAGTACATCTACTGAAGAAAGGGACGTAGAGTCAGCAGAAGTAAAGAAAATAGATATTAAGGCTCAGTCTCCACAAATAACATCAAGTAATGAAAATGAAGCTGATGTGATGAAAGAGATTGCAGCATCTGCTGATAAAGAAAAAGAAATTCAAGATGATCAAATTGCATCCCCAAATAAAACTGCCCCAACAAGCCCAGAGAATGGGTCAGACAATGCTGATTAAGAAGAAGAAGAGAATGCCCCCTCTAATCCAGAAAGCCTTCATTATGACTCAGGAAGTGATGAGTCCAAGAAAGAAGGATTTGTCCCTGCCAGTGCTGAACTCCAAAGAAGTCTGTCTGTTGAGCAAGAGGAGTCAGAGTCTGAAGAAGAAGAATAGTTTGTCTCTCCAATAGTTGAACTTCTACGAAGAAGGAAGAGCTATAGAATGGAAGCCCAGTTTGTCTCCAAAAGGAACAGTGGTCAATCAAATGCCATCATTGAATTGGGTGATAATGAGTCTGTATCCCTGGAAGAAAGTGCTAATAATGAAACCAGTAGTGAAGAAGAAGAATCTAAAGAAATGCTTCCTGAAGAAGGTTCTGGACATAAAATGTAGCAAGAAGGATTCTCTGCTGAAGCTGATCAAAACGGCTCTGGTTCTAAGAAAGAAGAAGTAGAAAATGACTCCAATTCTGAAGATCAGAAATAAGAAGGACCAGAACTCTACCCTGTCCTCTCACCTGCAAGATTCACCAGGAGAATAGTTGTAGATGTTCCTAATGAACCATCAGAGACTCCACCTGCTAGATGGGTAAATTATTGAGATCAGCAGCTCAGAGTAGTAAGAATGACCACTTTTGACTTAGCCAAGAACTGGAACAATATGGAGCTAGATTGCTCAACCATTCTCTATAACCCTGATGATCTGCTGATGAGATAGTTCTTCTAGTGGATGCCATGGCTAAAGGTCTTTACTGAAGGAGATGGAAGCTACCTCAGCTGGTGCTACAAGACATTTCCAAGCATGGAACTAGTAGCTCAAAACTTCCCTTGGGTGAAAAGTTATGCTAAAAAGGTGATTACAAACACGCCTCACTTCAAGGTCTATCAGCATGCTGGAAATCTTTATATCCCCTGCGATTGCAGAGTGGATTCTGAAGGACAAAGAACCATGACCAAGGAGCTGGTTGTAGAGTCTGTTCACTTTGCTGCTGATGATATTCAAGCCCAAAACCAGAAGCCTTCTTATGTTCAAGCACTACTCTCTTATACTCCAACATCCTCCAAAAGCAATTGGTACTCAACGATTGTTCAGATTATCCAAACTTTTGAAAATCTGTCCAAAGATGACGATCATAGAGTTCAATCCATTGCTCAACCTAAAGCTGCCAAACAAAAGGATCAAACTACTTTGGAGCAGGAACTACTGAAGAGTTCTGATGATCTAAGTAAAAAGATATCTATGCTCACTGAAGAATTACAGAAGCAGACAGCTGCAGGAGATGATTCTTTTCGGAATAAGCTTCAAGCTATCTTGGTTGATGTATCTCTTAAACTCTAAGAGAGAGATAACATATATCAGAAAGCCATACAAGATCAGAAGGCGGAAGCTCTACAAATTAGAAGGCCAATGCAGACCAGATCGAAGCCCTCTCTGACAAGATTGGTGATATGAGGCAGACCTTCTTAGTGCAACTTGAGCTAGGCCAGCAAGAACTGAAGTTTGAAGTTGCCAACTCTTCCTACCTGATGCAGCAGCTTATGTCCAACATGGAGCAGCTCTCTCAAATGATTGATGACAAAAAGGGGGAGAAAAAGAGGCATAGAAAGAAGAGGAGCAAGAGGCACTTAAGGAAGAACAGTGGGTTAAGGGAGAAGAAGTCACAGAAGAAGAAAGTAGCTACAGACAAAGATTCATCATCTGAGGGGGTGCCAGAAGATGATGATAACAAGATTACAAAGTCTGAGGGGAGCCTGATCAGGAAGATGCTGAAGAGGACCCAAGCAAAGACAGAAGGTCATCATCCTAGGGGGAGCAAGAACAAGAAGAATAATCATATGAGTAGCTGATCAACAAGCATCCTAGAAACATACATGGAGCCAAAGAGGTACATCTCTAACTAGTTAGGTATGTTCTGGATCCATGATATAGAATGTCTTAATGAATAAATTTCCATATCAATATAAATGACATTCATGATTAACTGTTTTAGAAATACAGCTGCTCACTGTATATAAGATTTATTCATAACATGCATATGCACTTATTGTTTTTGTCATAATCAAATAGGGGGAGATTGTCAGGAATAAGAATGTGAAAGTTATTCCTATTTATATATGATTTGATTATGATATATATATATATATATATATATATATATATATGAATAATATGCAAGTATGCTTGCATTAAGAAAAGTTATAAAGTCCTTTGATAGATAATAGAAATATGTGTACAAGGACTTAGAATGAATTTATCAAATATGTTAGGTTGATCCTACATAAGAAAGACAGCTTTATAAAGTCCTTAAAAAGAAAATATGTACAAGAACTATAAAGATAGAAATATCAAGCTTGTTAGGTTGATCTTATGATGTAATAGATAGGCTAGTCTGATCGTCGAGCACTGCACCAGAAGTCATAGTCTGTCAGGTGAGTCAAGGTTAACTCGAGAGCTATCGAGGCAGAATAGGAGTATGCAAGATAGTAGATCTCGGAGTTTGTAGACTACCAGGGGAAACGAAAAAGGATCGTAGTGTATCGAGTAGAGCTTCCTCAAGATCGTAGTGAGCTTAGGAAGTCATGTTCAGAATCGTAGAGACAACCTGCCTACGAGCTGACCGGTCATCTGCCGAAGCCAAGACAGAAATGTTGACTACACTCAGAGTGGAAGAGTCTACTGATGCCAAAGCCAAGATAAGGATTGTAGATCATACTCTGAGTTCGTGGAGTCTATTGATTACATGCAGAGATTGTAGTCAAGCAAGATCAGATGAAGACAACAAGCATAAGGCAAAAATCATAGAGTGTCAAGATCTAATCTCGGGATCGTAGTGTCTGTACAAGCCAAAGCTGAATCATAGAGTGTAGAACTACGATCTCAACAGAAGTGCTCATAGTGCCAATGCAGAATCGTAGAGCATATACGGTTCTCAACAAATGAGTACTCCTAGAATATCAAAAGGAACGAAGCCTCTGGTTCAAGTTGTAAGCTACATCCAAGGAAACCAGAGAGCACTCAATGAGTGGCATGCAGGCTAACAGAAGATCTCAGCACCAACCCAATCAGCATCAAGATTGAGGTGTAAGGTAATTTTTTATGAAGTCTTCCACAAGGAGATCTAAAGAAGACTTCAGAAGCTGACTAAGGAAAGTCAGCTTATGCAGTAGCTATTAAGTGAACAGGAGACAAAGATCTTGGAAGCAACCAAGATCATAGTGTTTGCAAAACAAAGAAGGAACTGATGGAAGGTGAACCGAGATACTGGTCAGCCTCTGATTAGCAAGGCTAAAGTGATTAAGTATAGGGTCAGTTCATTGATGATAAGCGAACGGGAGATCACAAGGAGAAAGCAAGCTGGACGCACCAGAAATCTGAAGTGTCTTGATATTCAGAAGGGGACCAGAGCAAGGAATTAGGCCATCGGTCTTTGAGAACAGTTTAAGCAAACAGAAGCATTGAAGCACTGCACAATACAAGGAAGAGGTGATCTAATTAAAGATCCAATCAACACTCTTCTAGATCGTAGTGTTAACTCTACCAGTCAATGAGCAACACTCAATAAGACACTACGATCAAGTCCTTGAAGACGTGCATCAGAATCGTATAGTCTGAATAACTGAAGACTGAAGCATTGGCAAAGTTTCAATCTGAAGGGTAATATTCGGACAAGTGCTTATTGAGAGCATCGATGCAATATGATAACCTCTGATCAAGAAATCAAAAATGGGTAATAAAGTCTTCGACCTGCCCAAGACATTAAAGTGACACATCTGACAGGGTAGCTGAAAGAGTAGACTGCATCGTCAAAAAAAGTATGACAAGTCACATCAAGCAGTCTACCTCAAGCAACTCGAGATTTGTGAAGAGATTTGAATAGCCTTCAACGGCTACTTTCCAACGGAAGGATCGGGAAGGAGTATATATGAGGAAGAACTTCAAAGATCAAAGGTTGCTGGAGTTGCCGAGTTTAGAGAGAAGGTGGACTGATATAAAATATGTGAAACAGTGAGTCAGAAGGCTCACTCTACGATCCACCAAGAACACTCAGAAGTCAGAAAAAGAAAGAAGAAGTGTGAGTTATACTATATAGAAGTGAGAGTCCTATTACATGAAGAGTGTTCAAAATTATCGAGAGAAAGAAGAGCATTATGTCATCTTGGTGTCCATCATGGGAAGACTCTAAGTACAATATAGAAGAGCATACAGTCATCTTAGCAAGTCCATCATGAGAAGGCATCATGTAGTAGAAGGGAGATCACAAAATTCATCTTGGTGTCAAGCACGAGAAAGCTTCTAAGTACCTAACAGAAGAGCTTACAGTCATCATAGAAGCCTATCATGTGTAGCCATCAAGTACCAATGAGAATGATCTTCAAGGCAGTTCAACAAGGGGTCATCCGAAGTGGTTGAGTAACCAAAGTATCTGAGCATCATGCAACACTCAGCTGCACTTCAAGGTTGATCAAGCCAAGCTGCTAAGTATAGAAGATGTTCAGAACATGAAGACATCTTAGCAGCTCAGCACCGACTCCAATAACAGCAAACAAACAACTCAAAAAAGTCAGGGCCTGAGGGGTCCTTGTCCAGAGGGACTAATTGAAGCAGGGCCAGAAGGGTCCTTGTTTGGAGGGTCTAATTTTTAACATTACGGTCATAATTATACCGAATAATCCCTGGTCATAATCATACCAAGTCCATCTATGGACTACAAGCCACAGATGACTTTCAACATAATATAAACATGAGGATGATGACAATGATATAAGAATTCAATAAAACAAGTTCAAGAAATAATTTATCTAGGAACTAATAACGCCCAAATTGTCAACACGATACTGCTTTATAGAGTAAAATTTAAGAATGCTCAGAAGAATATTTCCATGAAAAGATACTGGATGAAGCGCAAATATCAATGATATTCTACTAATTTCATGGAGTATAGAAGACAAAACTTTAACCAACTGAGTATAATACAGAATGAAATAACAAAAGAAATCACCAGGCATTCGATAGACCGCACAGACAGGTTATTCCAACAGAATAATAAATAATGGAACCAGGTCATGCGTAAACGCACAGACAGATATTCCAACAAAATAATAAATAATGGAACCAGGTCATGCATAAACGCACAAACAGGATATTCCAACAGAATAATAAAGAATGGAGTAACAGAAGAATTTCACCAAGTATAGGGTTGCCCGCATATACAGGTTATTCCAACAGAATAATAAAGAATGAAATAATAGAAGTTATATTCATGAATAAGAAGAAATAATACCCCTTTTGAGTACAACAAATAACATCCCTTACCGTAAAAGAAGAATATTCTGACTGGTAGGGCGAGGATATTCTTGAAGAAAACTTACACTACGCTCAAAGCTTCTTAAAACTCTAAAGAAATACGCTCAAGATTATAGAAGAATTCTCTGAACTTCTGGTGTTGTTTCAATTCTAACTAAGCATCCTATTTATAGGAAAATTTAAGGGATACTGTTTAATCCGTGTGCACCGAATGATTTCACGGATGAATCATTTTGATAACTTACGGATGCAAAATTCAAACCTTCCTCCAATAAGAACAAAGTAACCAAATATAATATATGTATATAAATAGACAACACATGCTATAATACAACAAAACAAGAAAAAAATACTCCCACCCGACAAACCATAGGATTTTTTCTCGACCCCCATTTTTCTTTCTTACAACATAGCCCCACATGCTCCATCCACCAATTTCCACTCACTCATTTATTTATTATACATATAGCATTATACTAGATACCGATCAATAATCAAGATTCCCCCCCCCCCCACTACCACTTTACTGTTAACACATGTATGTGTGTGTGTGTATATATATATATATAACTGAGATAAATTCTCCTGACGGTTTTGAAAAAATGGGTAAGTGGGGGTCCAAATAATAAGCAAAATTTACAATAATATTTCATAAAACCACCTCAATATTTTTAACAACATTTATCATCAGCATTATAATTCACAATATTAATCGATCAGGTCGTTCCCAGGAAAGAAGGGACTTTCCAATAAGGATTTCTCCCTATTGGCGCGCAATTAGGTGACCAAACCTCTCCTTGATAGAACTTATAGGCATCGTTAATATTGCAAATAATAATATTAATAACTTTGTCATCTCAATTATTGATTTAATAATATATAAATTATTGACAATAATTGAATCAAATAACGTGAGATATTATACAGCAATTACTGTAGCATTAATTGAACAAAACTGAGTGACTTCTCACGTCAGCATCAATAATCAATACCGTGTACTACTGTGCAACTACGCGTATTACCATACTTTTAACACTGGGTGTTTCAACAGTTAACGGTAAAACTTTCATCGTTATTTTCATAAAGTATTTTTGCCGTTTTCTTAATCCGACAATAATTCCGTTGTGGGGTCCACCAATGATTATGCCGTTGTACGAATATTCCCTGTTTAAATGAATATTCCCGGACCAATCGAATATTATATAACAACTTGCGTATTTTGCAAAATTTATAAATATTACCCATAACTATAACATTATATCAAATTCATTCCATAATATTCAAAAATGATATTTAAAAAAATTCATCTTTATTTATAAAAGTCAGGGTCTTATAATTTCCCCTTCTTTTGAAATTTCGCACTCGAAATTAGGTTACGTACCTGGTATGTCGAAGAGGTAAGGATACCTTGATTTCATTTCAGATTCTAACTCCCAGGTCATTTCCTCAACATCGTGGTTTCTCCACAAAACTTTGACTTGAGGTATAACCTTGGAGCGTAGAATATGTTCCTTCTTATCCAAGATTTGAACAGGAATCTCTTTATACGTTAAATCTTCCGCTATTTCGTCTGGTTCTAACTCAATAATGTGGTGCGGGTCTTTCACATATTTACGTAACATAGATACGTGAAAAATGTTATGACCACGAGACATACTTGGCGATAAAGCGAGTCTATATGCCACAGTTCCTACACGATCGAGGATTAAAAATGGGTTGATGAATCGAGGATTTATCTTTCCTCTCTTTCCAAATCTTGTAACTCCTTTCTAAGGAGCAACACGTAACAACACATGATCTCCTATATCGAATTCTACGTCCTTTCGATGAAGATCAGCATAACTCTTTTGTCGATCTTGTGAGGTTTTTATATGTTGTCGGATCGTTTGAATCTTTTTTGTAGTCATACGTACCAACTCTGGTCCCAACAATGTTGCTTCACCCACCTCATCCCAACATACTGGAGAACAAAACTTTCTTTCATACAACGCCTCAAATGGAGCCATGCCAATACTTGCTTGATAACTGTTGTTATATGAAAACTCCACCAATGGTAAGAACTTGTCCCAACTTCCCTTGAAGTCAAGGACACAGAGTCTTAATAGATCTTCAAGTGTTTGAATTATCTTCTCCGACTGCCCGTTCGTCTGAGGATGATATGTTGAGCTAAATCGTAAATCCGTGCCCATAGGTTTTTGTAAACTAACCTAAAATCGTGAAGTGAATATTGGGTCTTGATCAGAAACTATGGATACTGGCATACCATGCAATCTTAAAACCTCGTTTATGTACATACGAGCAAGATGTTCAAGTGTATAAGTTTCTCGTATAGGTAAGAAGTGAGCAGACTTGGTCAATCTATCAACAATGACCCAAATTGCATCTATTCCTTGAGAAACCTTGGGAAGACCAGTAACAAAATCCATGGTAATGTGTTCCCACTTCCATTCTAGAATTTCAAGTGGTTGCAATGGACCTTTTGGTACTTGATGCTCCGCCTTGACTCATTGACAAGTTAGACACCTTGAGATAAACGACGTTATCTCTCTCTTCATATTCCTCCACCATAATGTATGACGAATATCACGATATATTTTGGTACTCCCAGGATGGATTACAAACGGTGTGTTGTGCGCCTCCATCATGATTTTATATTTTAAATCAGCGCCGTTAGGAACACAAAGTTTGGAGTTGACTTGAAGTATTCCTTCTTCATCGATTCTTGCTTTCGGCATAACACCTTCTTGCACTTTCTTCCTCATACGTATCATCTTCAGGTCTGTAGCTTGAGCAGATTTAACTTTATCAATTAAAGTTGGTTCTACTCGAATATTCGCCATCATCACATGGGTCCCTGGAGTCATTAACTCTATCATCATCTTTTGCAAGTCACACAAAATGGGCCGTTGCGTTGACAATATCGCACTCCTACTTGCATATGATCTTCTACTCGATGCGTTAACTACCGCGTTCGCTTTTCCAGGATGGTATTGTATGGTATGATCATAATCTTTCAACAGTTCAAGCCAACGTCGTTGTCGCATGTTGAGTTCCTTTTGAGTGAAGAAATATTTGATCCGTAAAGATCTCCACTTTCTCTCCATACAAGTAATGCCTCCAAATTTTAAGTGCAAAGTCAACAGCTGCCAACTCTAGATCATGAGTAGGATAATTTCTCTCATATTCTTTGAGTTGTCTTTAGACATAAGCTATGACTTTCCCGTGTTGCATCAGAACATATCCTAACCCTTTGCCCGAAGCATCACTGTAGATGACAAATCCTTCCGAGCCTGATGGTATTGTTAGAACAGGTGCTGAAATGAGTCTCCTCTTGAGTTTTTGAAAACTTTTCTCACATTCCTCGCTCCAACCGAATTTTGTATCTTTCCGAGTCAGCTGAGTTAATGGAGTAGCGATTCGAGAAAATCCATCCATGAATCTCCGATAATAACCAGCTAAGCCGAGAAAGCTACGTACTTCGGTCACTGATTTGGGTTGCTCCCAGCTTTGAATAGCTTCAATCTTTGTTAGGGTCAACTGATATTCCATGACTTGATACTACGTGCCCAAGGAATGCTACTTCCTCAAACGAGAACTCGCATTTCTTCAACTTGGCATAAAACTTGTATTCCCAAAGCTTTTGGAGTATCAGCCTCAGGTGTTTCTCATGATCTTTACGGCTTTTGGAATAAATAAGGATTTCATCAATAAAGACGACCACAAAGTGATCAAAACATTCCTTGAATACTCAGTTCATCATATCCATGAAGGCAGCAGGAGCATTAGTCAATCCAAAGGACATGACTAGGAATTCATAATGCTCGTACCGAGTTCTGAAAGCCATCTTTGGAATGTCATCGGTTCTAATCTTTAATTGGTGATATCCGAAACGAAGATCAATCTTTGAAAAGAATTTGGCTCCTTGCAACTGGTCAAACAGGTTATCAATATGTGACAATGGGTACCTATTTTTGATGGTGACATGATTCAACTCCCGATAATTAATACAAAGTCACATACTCCCATCTTTCTTCTTCACGAATAGAACAGGAGCACCCCAAGGAGAAGTACTAGGACGAATAAAGTCAATGTCTAACAATTCCTGCAGTTGGGTCTTTAACTCCTGAAGTTCAATAGGAGTTATTCGATATGGGACTTTGGAAATGGTTTTTGTACCGGGTTCAAGGTCGATATAAAATTCAATTTCACGCTCTGGGTGTAGGCCAGGAAGTTCTTCAGGGAATATGTCAAGGAATTTATTAAAAATAGAAATATCATTCAAAACTGACGTATTTTTGTTTAGATCAGTGACATGAGCTAAGAAAGCTTGACATCCGTTTTTCAATAAACGAATAGCTTTACGGCTTGAGATGAACGTGATTGATTTTAATGATTTGGTCGGTTGAATTCGCATAATAGGTTGATTAGGTATATAAAAACGAACAACCTTATGAAAACAATCAATTTTAGCATGGTGAGTAGTTAACCAATCAATCCCTAGAATCACATCAAATGCAAGTATTTTCAATGAAATAAGATTGACAGGTAATGTGAGGGTACCGATTTGAACCAAACAAGACTTATAAACAGTGGATGTAATGAAGGTTTCTCCCAACGGAGTTTCCACAAATAAGTCAAAGTATAATTTCTCTAGATTCAAATTTAATCGTTGAGCGCAAGTAGGAGAAATAAAAGAATGGGTAGAACCGGTATCAAATAAGGTATAGACTTCGCTAGATTTTATGATAAGCTTACCCGTGATGACCTCGTTCAGGTTCCTTGCTTTCTGGGAGGTTACAACAAACGCTCTCCCTTGCACTACCGGCTTTGACTTTTCTGGGACGGCCTTTGGTGCTTCCATCCTAGCTGAACTTGTCTTCGGTGAATGACAAAATCGGGCTAGATGACCTTCTCTTCCGCAATTATAACATGATTTGAACGGCATCGCGCAATTTGGACTAATGTGTCCCTCCCCTCAGCATTTGAAGCATATGATAGGTGGTCGTTCTCCTTCCTTAACAAAGGGTGTTGGTGCTGACGTCTTTCCATCATTTTTGAATCTCCTCTTCTTGAAATGTCTATTCTTATTGTTTTGGCACTGATTACCACCGAAGTGGTTACCATTTCTGGCATGTTGATTCCCTCCACGCTTGTTGTCACCTCTTCGATGACTGCTCTCACTGGTATTATCATTTTGCTAACTGCTCTCTTTTGTTTGCGTTGACTCGTTATTGTGCTCCACTAACTAAGCCCTATTTACAACATCTGAATACAAATACAGTTTATGAGAAATAAGATATTGACGTATCTCCAGCTTCAAACCTCTTAAAAACATTCGCTTAATTCTCTCCTCATTATCAACCAAGTGAGACCTAAACTGGGACAACTCAACAAACTTAGCTTCGTACTATGACACTGTCATATTATTCTGCTCCAACTTGATGAATCTACCTCTTTTATATGACGAATACTTTCAGGAAAGTACTTGTCATTGAATAGTTCTTAGAACTTCTCCCAAGACATCTTCAGTGCGGCAGGTTGAGTACGCTTTACCGATTCCCACCAGTAATCTGCCTCTCCTCATAACATAAAGGTGGCAAAGGGAACCTTTTGCTCCTCGGAGCATCCCAAGACATCAAATATCTTCGTGATCTACTTTATACATGCTTCCGCCTTAAGTTGTTTTGGCTCTCCAATAAATTCTGGTGGTCCAAACTCCTTGAACTATTTAGCGGTGACCGTCCTAGAGTTTCTAGTGTTTCCACCAACATTTTAGACAGGAGCCACTCTCGCCTGATGTTGCATGAATTGGATAAATCCTCTGAACATTCCATCATTCATCATTTGGTTAGTGTTGTTGTTTTCTTGAGGAATGTCACCTTCATGATGCACGTTATCCTGACTATTGATCTGTGGAGACTCAACGGTCTCCTGCGCTCCATTGATGTTATCAACATTCTCGGATGTCATTTTCAAATACTGCAACAAAACAAGGGTTAAATAACATATGACATATTATCCCTATACTCTGACCGACAAATTAAATACAAAAAAAAACATAGGTAGGTCATACTAACGAAGGAATTCACCGTCTCTACCCTCCTAGTTCTTGTCTCACATCTTAGCCAGGGATCATATCCCTAAGCTTTGATACCAACTGTGACGCCCTCAAATTAGATATGCATCATCCATCTTGAGTCGTCAAATTCATGGTACAGAATTCAAATACAAACTTAATTATACAACAGTCGTGTAAAATACGAATAAACATATGCTATGAGTTTTAATACAAATATTGTCATCTAGACAATATACAAACTCAATGGGGTCCTCATTACATTTATTATGACACTATTTCATAGAATAGTGAGGACTACTAATGTTATCATCTGGACCGTCACTTAGTTCCCCGACTAGTCCCTGCTACGTTCTCATTTCTTGAAGAGAACAATGAAAGCAAAAGGGTTAGCTCAACTAGCCCAGTAAGAAATATTATGACTAAGATAATGCAGAATAAATTATCATTAGTCTTCAACAGTGTTTAAATAACAAACGTCAAGTTTAACTGCAGTGGAACAAGCAATCCATTAGAAGAGTCAAGTAGAGAATAAAATCTACTATCTTCTATGATTTAAAAGGTTTTTCATGACTTTTATCGCTGAGACTCGGCTTAATAAATAATCCACATCATCACTGCACTACGGCCAAGGATATTCATTAGTATGACAACCACAAATTATCCATGCACTACGGCTAAGGATGTTCGTGTATTCATCAATGGTCATGATCATGCCAACAACTGTCCATCAATGCACGATGGGCCAATGAGGACTTTTACCACATCATTTGTAAGATTACGGTCATGATTATACCGAATAATCCCTGGTCATAAACATACCAAGTCCATCTATGCACTACATGCCACAGATGACTTTCAACATAATATAAACATGAGGATGATGACAATGATATAAGAATTCAATAAAACATGTTCAAGAATTAATTTATCTTGGAACTAATAACGTCCAAATTGTCAACATGATACTACTTTGTAGAGTAAAATTTAAGAATGTTCAGAAGAATATTTCCATGAAAAGATACTGGATGAAGCGCAAATATTAAGGATATTCCACTAATTTCATGGAGTATAGAATTCAAAATTTTAACCAAATTGGTATAATAAAGAATGGAATAACAAAAGAAATCACCAGGCTTTCGATAGACCGCACAGACACGTTATTTCAAAAGAATAATAAATAATGGAACCAGGTCATGCGTAAACGCACAGACATGATATTCCAACAAAATAATTAATAATGGAACCAGATCATGTGTAAACACACAGACAGGATGTTCCAACAGAATAATAAAGAATGGAGTAACAGAAGAATTTACCAAGTATAGGGTAGCCCGCGTATACAGGTTATTCCAACAGAATAATAAAGAATGGAATAACAGAAGTTCTCTTAATGAATAAGAAGAAATAATACCCCTTATGAGTACAACAAATAACATCCCTTACCGTAAAAGAAGAATATTTTAACTGGTAGGGCGATGATATTCTTGAAGAAAACTTACACTACGCTCAAAGCTTCCTAAAACTCTAAAGAAATATGCTCAAGATTATAGAAGAATTCTCTGAACTTCTGGTGTGGTTTTCAATGCTAACTAAGCATCCTATTTATAGGAAAATTTAAGGGATACTGTTTAATCCGTGTGCACCGAATGATTTCACGGATGAATTATTTTGATAACTTACGGATGCAAAATTCAAACCTTCCTCCAATAAGAACAAAGCAACCAAATATAATATATATATATATATATATATATATAAATAGACAACACACTCTATAATGCAACAAAAGAACAAAAAAAATACTCCGACCCGACAAACCTTAGGATTTTTTTCTCGACCCCCATTTTTCTTTCTTCCAACATAGCCCCACATGCTCCCTCCACCAATTTCCACTCACTCATTTATTTATTATACATATAACATTATACAAGATACCCCTCAATAATCAAGATCCCTCCCCCCACTACCACTTTACTGTTAACACATATATGTGTGTGTGTGTATATATATATATATATATAAAATTGAGATAAATTCTCCTAACAATTTTGAAAAAAATGGGTAAGTAGGGGTCCAAATAATAAACAAAATTTACAACAATATTTCATAAAACCACCTCAATATTTTTAACAACATTTATCATCATTATTATAATTCACAATATTAATCGACCAGGTCGTTCCTAGGAAAGAGAGTGCTTTCCAATAAGGATTTCTCCCTATTGGCGCGTAATTAGGTGACCAAACCACTCCTTGATAGAACTTCTAGACATCGTTAATATTACAAATAATAATATTAATAACTTTGTCGTCTCAATTATTGATATAATAATATATAAAATATTGACAATAATTGAATCAAATAACGTGAGATATTATGAAGTAATTACTGTAGCAATAATTGAACAAAACTGAGTGACTTCTCACGTAAGCATCAATAATCAATACAGTGTGCTACTGTGCAACTACGCGTATTACTGTACTTTTAACAACGGGTGTTTCAACAGTTAACGGTAAAACTTCCGACATTATTTTCATAAAGTATTTTTGTCGTTTTCACAATCCGACAATAATTCCGTTGTGGGGTCCACCAATGATTGACCCGTTATACGAATATTTCCTGTTAAAACGAATATTCCCCGACCAAACGAATATTATATAACAACTTGTGTATTTTGCAAAATTTATAAATATTACCCACAACTATAACATTATATCAAATTCATTCCATAATATTCAAAAATTATATTTATAAAAAATTCATCTTTATTTAAAAAAGTTGGGGTCTTACAATCTCCCCTTCTTATGAAATTTTGCCCTCGAAATTAGGGTACGTACCTGGTATGTCGAAGAGGTAAGGATACCTTGATTTCATTTCAGATTCTAACTCCCAGGTCATTTCCTCAACATCGTGCTTTCTCCACAAAATTTTGACTTGAGGTATAACCTTGGAGCGTAGAATATGTTCCTTCTTATCCAAGATTTGAACAGGAACCTCTTCATACGTTAAATCTTCTGCTATTTCATCCAATTCTAAAGCAATAATGTGGTGCGAGTCTTTCACATATTTACGTAACATAGATACGTGGAAAACGTTATGAACACGAGACATACTTGGCGATAAAGCGAGTCTATAGGCCACAGTTCCTACTCGATCGAGGATTAAAAATGGGCCGATGAATCGAGGATTGAGCTTTCCTCTCTTTCCAAATCTTGTAACTCCTTTCCATGGAGCAACAGGTAACAACACATGATCTCCTATATAGAATTCCACGTCCTTTCGATGAAGATCAACATAACTCTTTTGTTGATCTTGTGAGGTTTTTATACGTTGTTGGATCGTTTGAATCTATTTTGTAGTCATAAGTACCAACTCCGGTCCCAACAACGTTGCTTCACCCAACTCATCCCAGCATACTGGAAAACGACACTTTCTTCCATACAACGCCTCAAATGGAACCATGCCAATACTTGTTTGATAACTGTTGTTGTAGGAAAACTCCACCAATGGTAAGAACTTGTCCCAACTTCCCTTGAAGTTAAGGACACAGAGTCTTAATAGACCTTCAAGAGTTTGAATTATCCTCTCTGACTGCTCGTCCGTTTGAGGATGATATGTCAAGCTAAATTGTAAATCCGTGCCCATAGCCTTTTGCAAACTAACTCAAAATTGTGAAGTGAATCTTGAGTCTCGATCAGAAACTATGGATACTGGCATACCATGCAATCTTACAACCTCGTTTATGTACATACAAGCAAGACGTTCAAGTGTATAAGTTTCTCGTATAGGTAAGAAGTGATCAAACTTGGTCAATCTATCAATAATGACCCAAATTGCATATATGCCTTGAGAAACCTTGGGAAGACTAGTAACGAAATCCATGGTAATGTGTTCCCACTTCCATTCTGGAATTTCAAGTGGTTGCAATGGACCTTTTGGTACTTGATGCTCTGCCTTGACTCGTTGACAAGTTAGACACCTTGAGATAAGCAACGCTATCTCTCTCTTCATATTGCTCCACCAAAATGTATGACGAAGATCACGATACATTTTGCTACTCCCAGGATGGATTGCAAACGGTGTGTTGTGCGCCTCCATCATGATTTTATATTTTAAAACAGGGTCATTAGGAACACAAAGTCTGGAGTTGACTTAAAGTATTCCTTCATCATCAATTCTTGCTTTCGGCATAGCACCTTCTTGCACTTTCTTCCTCATACGCATCAGCTCCAGGTCTATAGCTTATGCAACTTTAACTTTATCAATTAAAGTCGGTTCTACTCGTATATTCGCCATCATCACATGGGTCCATGGAGTCTTTAACTCTATCACCATCCTTTGCAAGTCACATAAAATGGACCTTTGCGTTGACAATATCGCACTCGTACTTGCATATGATCTTCTACTCAATGTGTTAGCTACCACGTTCGCTTTTCCAAGATGGTATTATATGGTATGATCATAATCTTTCAACAGTTCAAGCCAACGTCGTTGTCTCATGTTGATTTCCTTTTGAGTGAAGAAATATTTGAGGCATTTATGATCCTTAAAGATCTCCACTTTCTCTCCATACAAGTAATGCCTCCAAATTTTAAGTGCGAAGAAAACAGCTGCAAACTCTAGATCATGAGTAGGATAATTCCTCTCATATTCTTTGAGTTGTCTTGAGGCATAAGCTATGACTTTCCCATGTTGCATGAGAACACATCCTAACCCTTTGCCCGAAGCATCACTGTAGATGACAAATCCCTCCGAGCCAGATGGTATTGTCAGAACAGGTGCTGAAATGATTCTCCTCTTGAGTTCTTGAAAACACTTCTCAGATTCCTCGTTCCAACCGAATTTTGTATCTTTCTGAGTCAGCTGAGTTAATGGAGTAGCGATTCAAGAAAATCCTTCCATGAATCTCCGATAATAACCAGCTAAGCCGAGAAAGCTACGTACTTCGGTCACTGATTTGGGTTGCTCCCAGCTTTGAATAACTTCAATCTTTGCTGGGTTAATTTATATTCCATGACTTGATACTACGTGCCCAAGGAATGCTACTTCCTCAAGCCAGAACTCGAATTTCTTCAACTTAGCATAAATCTTGTATTCACGAAGCTTTTTGAGTATCAGCCTCAAGCGTTGCTCATGATCTTCACGGGTTTTGGAATAAATAATGATGTCATCAATAAAGATGACCAAAAAGTGATCCAAATATTCCTTGAATACTCGGTTCATCATATCCATGAAGGCAGCAGGAGCAGTAGTCAATCCAAAGGAGATAACTAGGAATTCATAATGCCCGTACCGAATTCTGAAAGCCGTCTTTGGAATGTCATCGGTTCTAATCTTTAATTGGTGATATCCAGAAAGAAGATCAATCTTTGAAAAGAATTTGGCTCCTTGCAACTGATCAAATAGATCATCAATATGTGGCAATGGGTACCTATTTTTGATGGTGACATGATTCAACTCCCGATAATCAATACAAAGTCGCATACTCCCATCTTTCTTCTTCACGAATAGAACAGGAGCACCCCAAGGAGAAGTACTAGGACGAATAAAGCCAATGTCTAACAATTCCTGCAGTTGGGTCTTTAACTCATGAAGTTCAATAGGAGCCATTCGATATGGGGATTTGGAAATGGGTTTTGTATCGGGTTCAAGGTTGATACAAAATTTAATTTCAGGCTCTGGGGGTAGGCCAGAAAGTTCTTCAGGGAATACGTCAGGGAATTTATTAAAAATAGAAATATCATTCAAAACTGACGTATTTTTGTTTAGATCGGTGACATGAGCTAAGAAAGCTTGACATCCGTTTTTTAATAAACGAATAGCTTTATGGCTTGAGATGACCGTGATTGATTTTAATGGTTTGGTCGCTTGAATTCACATAATAGGTGTATTATGTATATGAAAGCTAACAACCTTACGAAAATAATCAATTTTAGCATGATGAGTTGTGACACCCCCAAATTCGGGTACTTTGATTCCACAGGATTTGATGTTCACTGTACAAATATCATCTATCTATCTACCCATAATAAATGCAAACCATGCAATAGATAGAAATAAAATCTTCCCTTTATAGGGGTTACAACATCTGAATCATAAATATAATCCCAGGTTAAACTAACCTTAAACATCTGTGCGGAAATATAAACAATAAGTCTAAACAACATCATTAACTCTAGTCTAACATAAATACATCATCAAATAAAATAACAAGCCTTCATCATTTGCTAACTTTGCCCTTACCTTTACTAGTGGAAGGTTCATCGATTCTTTCATTCTTAACTACAATGTTATTAATAAGCAAGAGTGAGCACTATTGCCCACAAGTATAACAATGAAATAATAGTATAATAACATGCGAGTGAATCAAAGACATCTGAATAAAAGCTCTACTTTTGAATCATGAATGAATAACAAGAATCAAAAGAATTCTGAGGGTCATAAGACCTTGAACTATGTCATAGGTTATCAAGGGTTATACTTAAAACCTTTAACAGTCATAAGACTATGGACCTTTCTTCTCGTACTTAGGGGGATCAACCCTTAGTACCATACTGTGCACAATATCTTAACGCTAACGCATAAGTAAATTTAGAACGTTCATCAACTATGGACTAGTTGAATCAATAAGGTTCACTAGTCTAACAAGGTTCAACAATAATGATATTCAATCTGAATAATAATCTCAAGAAGTATACAATAGAATGATTATTGTATAACAAAATTATACTTTGAAAAGATAATCAATCTTTAATACAATAATTCAAACTTCAATAATAGCAATGATAATTTACTCGGGGTAAATAATAAACTTGAACAATAATGACAAGTAGGGTTAGGAAACTTGCCTCGTGCGTAGATTACACTTTAACTAAGCACGTTCTTTAAATTTAATCCAAATACCATTTACATTCACAATACCAGTTAATTATAACTTATCTAATCATCAACGATTATTCTTTTGTCTAAACTTTCGGTATGACTATACTTAGTCAAATTATCACAATTACTATCACATAATATCACTTCATGAATAATAATTTAATTATGTATTTCATAACTCAATCCACATGCAATTATGTTATTTACATGTTAAACATCTATTTTATCATCACATTATACTTCTAACATGTTTACATGTTTATTACATTAAGTTACTAACACATTGCTAGAATTAACATTTTTAAAAAATAATTCATTCTGAACTTTCTGGAGAGTGGCGCTGCAGTGCCACTGTTACACTTGGTCTTCGCGCTGCGGCGCGATGGTGCTGTGGCCGAACTCTTGGCGATGCGGCGCCGTGGCACTGCGGCTCGAGACTTGGCACTGCGGTGCGGGAAATAAGGCACGAGTCTGGCGCAGCAGCGCGGCGAACCAGAAACTGTTCTGCAATTCGCGAAAATTACAGAATACAGTCCAAAACTATAATTAAATTTCTACTACACGAAATTAATCATACCCACATGTTATAATTCATATATAATCAGTACTCAACACTTATAGAGTGATTTTAGCCCATTAAAACACATAATCACAGAGTTAAAATCTATAATTTTACTGACTTTGATGTTCTTGAAGGTTTTGAAAATAAAACATGAAAATTGTCACTACGGATTCGTTATAACACCGAATCCATTCATTTAAACTTTGGTCTCTTCGTATCAATATACATAACAACATACGAGTGTAAAAATTTAGGGATAGTATACGATCAACACATGAAATAACACGTATAAGGCCATAAGGCCAAATCCCATACTATGTAATTTTGTAGAAATCATATACTACGTATTTTCATGAAACTGATGTTATGGTTTACAAGATATGTATAATTAAATATGATTTGATAACATCTTAATCTATATATGCACATAAGCCTTACAATTTCCCATCATAGAGACTTTACAGAAAACTGTGAAAGTCATTTTTCTAAAACTCAAACAACGTAAAATAGAAATTGGGAAGGAGGAGATTACCCTGTAGAGTATAAATTAGTAAGCTTAGATTCCTCACTCTCAATTGTCTTTCACAGACTCACAATTTCTCTCTGACAAACTCTCTCTGATTTTCTCTCTGTGTTTATAGATTTTGCAATAATGAAAGGAGAATACGTAGAAATATCAACTGAGCCTTTATGCGCAAAGTTGAGGTCAGTTGCTCCATACGTGGTTTAACTGCCCTCAACTCCCCTTAAGGCCTCATTTGGCTAGCCTTAAAGGCTTATACCCAATTAATTTAATAAACTCATTTATCATATAGTTTAAATCATGTCACACCCACTTGCACAATAAATCAAATATCTTATTTTATTTAATATAGATAAAATATAATAATTTCTCATAAATTCACATAGTCATATAATTAATTTCTCATCAATAAATAATGTCAAATTATTAACTCTCTAATTAATAATTAAATTAATTAAAATAACATCATGATTAATTAAATATTTCCTTTAATTCAATAAGCTCACATAATTACATATTTGAATAATAATTATTCTCTACATTAATTTAATAAATGTAACACATATAATTAAATTAATCAACCACACTTGCATCAATTAATTATTTGATCTAATAATTAAATCATCGAAAATATTTATTTACTTCAATAAATATTAAAAATTAATTACAAAAATCTCGTTCGTCACATCTTTCCCCACTTAAAAGGATTTTGTCCCCAGAATCACGACTCAATAAATTCGACCTGTTACATTCTCCCCCCTACAAATATTCTGTCCCCAGAATCGCTTACACATAATTAAGTAAATAAATGAGGGTAATTCTTCATCATATTCTCTTCGAGTTCCCACGTAGCTTCTTCAGCGTTGTGGTTCCTCCAAATTACCTTAACAGAAGGTATAACTTTATTTATGAGAACTTGTTCTTTTCAGTCGACAATTTGGACAGAAATTTCTTCGTAAGATAAGTCTTTTTCAAAATGTATGGTTTCATATTCAATTACATACTTGTAATCGTCCTTGTAGGGTCGTAACACAGAAACATGGAAGACGTTGTGGACATTCTCGAGTGATGGAGGTAAGGCTACCTCGTATGAGACTTCTCCAATTCTACGCAATACTTCAAATGGTCCAATGAATCTTGGGCTCAATTTCCCTTTCTTTCCGAACCTGATCTTTCCCTTCCAAGGAAAGGCCTTCAAGAAAACATAACTACCTAATTCAAACTCGATATTTTTACGATGTGGATCAGCGTATTTCTTCTGTCGATCTTGAGCTACTACCAGTCGTGCTCGGATAACTTTTACTAATTCTGCTGTCTGTTATACCAATTCTGGCCCTAGCAATTGTCTTTCGCTAACTTCATCTCAATAAAGTGGAGTTCTTCACTTTCTGCCGTATAACACTTCATAAGGCGGCATGCCTATACTAGCGTGGTAACTGTTGTTGTAGCCGAACTCTACTAACGGTAGGTGATCATCCCAATTTCTTTTAAAGTCCATCACACAGGCTCTTAGCATATCTTCTAATTTTTAAATCGTTCTCTAGCTCTGCCCGTCTGTTTGAGGGTGGTAAGATGTACTCATTCACAATTTCATACGCATGCATTCCTGTAGATGTTTCCAGAAGTTCGATGTAAAACGCGGATCTCTATCAGAAATAATTGACACCGGCTCTCTGTGTCTCGAAATAATATCTTTTACGTATAGCCTTGCCAACTGATCCAAGTTGAATCTAATTTTGATAGGAAGTAAGTGTGCAGATTTCGCCAGTCAGTCAACGATAACCCATACTACGTCATAGCCTTTCTGAGTCGTCGGAAGGCCAACCACGAAGTCCATTGTAATATGTTCCCATTTCCATTCTGGGATCTCTAACGGTTGTAGCAATCCACTTGGTCTCTGATGTTCTGTTTTTACTTTCTGACAGGTCAGACACTTGGCAACACATTCTGCAACATCACGTTTCAAGTTCGGCCACCAGAAATGAGGTCGAAGATTATGGTACATCTTGGTTCTACCAGGGTGAATCGAATATCGTGAACTATGAGCCTTGCTCAAAATTTCTTCCTTAATCTCTTGTACTGGAGGAACCCAAATTCTACTTTCAAATCTTAGTATTCCTTCCTTATCCATCTTAAATCTCGGTTTGGTTCCTTCAGATATATTCTTTGTCACCTTTATACATTCTTCGTCCAGAAGCTGAGCCTCCTTTACTTTATCTAGTAGAGTTGTACCAGATTGTATCTGAAATTTTTCTCATCAATCTGCATAGGATACTTCACTTCCAACTCTAGTTTCTCCATTTCTGTAATTAGCTCCTCCTAAGCAGTCAACAACATCAATTTCTCACGACCCTTTCTACTTAAGGCGTCGGCAACCACATTTGCTTTACCCGGATGGTATAAAATCTCACAGTTGTAATCCTTAATTAATTCCAACCACCTTCTTTGATGCATATTCAAATCCTTCTGCGTGAAAATATATTTCAGACTTTTGTGGTCCGTATATATTTCACACTTCTCCACGTAGAGATAGTGCCTCCAAATTTTCAAAGCAAAAACAACTGCAGCTAATTCCAAGTTATGGATCGGATATCCCTTCTCGTAATCTTTCAATTGTCGTGATGCGTACGCAATGACTTTGCCGTTTTGCATCAGGACACAGCCATGTCCTTTATGTGATGCATCATTATAGACAACAAATTTCTTGTATCATCCGGAAGAGATAACACAGGTGTCGTACTCAACCTCTTCTTCAATTCTTGAAAGCTTTCTTCACACTTATCCGTCCAAACAAATTTCACAGCTTTTCGAGTTAAATTCGTTAGCAGAGTTGCGATTTTTGAAAAGTCTTGAATGAATCTTCTATAATATCCTGTTAATCCGAGAAAACTTCTTACTTCTGACGGCGTTCTCGACTGATCCCAGTTAATCACGGCTTCAACTTTGGATGGATCTACCGAAATTCCGTTTTTATCGATCACGTGCCTAAGAAATTGCACTCGTTCAATTCAAAATTCGCATTTCGAAAACATGGCATACAACTTTTCCCTTCTCAATACTTCCGATGTTAATCTCAAATGCTCTTCATATTCTTCCTTGGTTTTCGAATAAACTAAAATTTCGTCAATAAATACCACTACGAACTTGTCCAAAACTGCTTGAACACACCATTCATTAGTCCCATAAATGCTGCAGGAGCATTCGTTAGACCAAACGACATTACCAAAAATTTGTACTGACCATATCGCGTTCTGAACGCTGTCTTCGGTACATCCTCTAGTCTCACCTTCAATTGATGATAACCGCTTCTCAAGTCTATCTTGGAAAAGTATCTCGCTCCCTTTAATTGATCAAACAGGTCGTCGATCCTTGGTAATGGATATCTGTTCTTAATCGTGACCTTATTCAGTTCTTTGTAGTCAATGCAGAGTCGTATCGATCCATCCTTCTTTTTTACAAACAACACTGGCGCTCCCCACGGCGATACGCTCGGTTGAATGTACTTCTTGTCCAATATTTCTTGTAGTTGTACCATTAATTCCTTCATCTCTACTGGTGCCATTCGGTATGGTGCCTTTGATATTGGAGCAGTTCTGGGCGCCAAATCAATCACGAAATCTACCTCTCTATCTGGTTGAATTCCTGGTAAATCACCTGGAAATACGTCGATGAAGTCCCTCACAATCGGTATTTCTTCTACCTTCGAATTCTCTTTTCGACTGTCGACTATGTAAGCTAAGTATCCTACACAGCCTTGTCTTAACAACTTCCTAGCCTGCATCATCGTTAGACAACTCGCTTATCTAGGCGACTTGCTACCATAAAACACAACCTTTGACTGAGTCATAAGGTTAATACGCTTCTTTTGGCAATCAATTACAGCTCCGTAATTGAATAACCAGTCCATTCCTAATATAACGTCAAATTCCCCAAGTTGAATAGGGATAAGATCTACGTTCATGATATTACCTTTAATATCCACTCTACAGTTCTTATGTACATACTTAACAGGGATTATTTCTCTATTCGTAATTTCTATGTTCATGGGATAATCCAATTAATTCTTAGGCAAATCTAAATTCTTGGTAAAATCATCGGATATAAAGGAACAAGTATCACCCAAATCAAATAATACGTAAGCATTAACTTTATTGATCGGAATGATACCTGACACCATATCACGGGATTAAACTGCATCTTGCACTATCATGTTGAAAGTCTGGGCGGTCGGTCGGTTTGTTGCGGTTTGTCCGGTGATGGTTAAGGCATTTCCACTATTTTTTCCGCAGTTTCCTCCTGATCCTGACCCTCCAGATCCTTTCTTAGGACAGTCTCTTGCCAGATGATCCTTCGAACCACAATTGAAACAAGCACCCTTCTTTGGGTTAGGACAGTTAGGTTTTATGTGGCCTTCATGACCACAATTATAGCATACTCTTTTTTCTTTCATACATACTCCCAGATGAGCTTTCCTGCAGGTCGGGCATGCTTCGATTCTTTTCTTCTGATTACCTTGCTGATTACCCGATGATGAGCTGTCATTCCATCTTTTCTTCTGATTAAAATTACCACCTCCTATGCCACTTCCACTAGTCTTGTTATTTCCTTCACCTTCACTCTTCTTCTTCTTTTGATCTTGATTGTACTTGGTCACCGCATCGCTTCCACCTTTAGCGAGGATGGCTTTTTCCAGTGCTCCAACAAACGTGTTTAGCTGAAACATTGATACCTTGCTGTACACCCAAGGCTTTAGTCCTTGTTCGAATCTTCTGGCTTTTCTTTCGTCAGTGTGTACTTGATATGGGGCGAACCTTGCCAACTCGTTGAATTTAGCCGCATAGTCAGGTACGGTCATATTTCCCTGCTTCAACTCTAGAAATTGAACCTCCATCTGGTTTTGTGAACTAGTTGGGAAATACATTTCGAAAAACATCTCTTTAAATCTCTCCCACGTAATTACACCTTCACCTCCTCACACTTTGTTTGATTACCACCAGTAGTTAGCATCATACTTCTGCATAAACGTTTCAAAAGCGGTCTTCTGGTCTTCTCTAACCCTAGCAACGTTGAAAACCTTCTCCATTTCCATAACCCACGTTTGAGCCTCGATTGGGTTCATGGAACCTTTGAACTCTAGCGGTCCCACCGCCTTGAAGTCTTTTAACGTTGTGTTTGGTTGAGCTTGAGGTTGATTATTCGTGGCTCCAGTTAGTAAGTTCACCAACTGTTGAACGAGATTAGCATTGGCGTTATTGTTATTATTGGTAGACTCTTCCTGAGCCGGTTGACGTTGTTGTCTTCTCTTTGGCGACATTTTTCTATTAAATAAACGCTTATTAGAACTTTATTTATTTCTCTAAATAGTTAAGGCATTACTTAACAATTTAACATACTCATTTAACACATCATCTCAAACAACTTGATATATTTACATTCAAATCAAAGTTTTAACATCAAACTATAGCATCACTGCTATTTACATCAACTATCCTAGAATAAAGAATTCAAAGGATTTAAACATTTAAAATATTACTTCATTCATAAACACGTCAGAATTTACATCTAAAACTAATTAAGTTCTTCACATAATTAAACAAATCATATCACTGTCGGTCAAGGTACTGATTAGCCTTGCTACGCTCCTCTTCTAAGATGCGATACATCATCCTGCGATCCATCATGTACAATGGTAGTCCTTCAAATTTGATTGGGTACCACAAAACTCGATCTTGGGTCTCATTCATTGCCTTGTTAAGTATAGAATATATCTCCCCAATCTTCGCCTTCTTTGCACGACCATCATCTTCTGCACGATCAGCTCGACGTGATTCTTTTACCCAACCTTCCTCTGCTATTTTTAGTCCTTCAGAGGTTTCCTTCAGTTCCTTCTTCAGTTTCTCTATCTCCTCGGTCTTATCTTCGGTTTGACCCTTCCCATGGACCAAATCTCATTATACATTTCCCAGTCGTGAGTGAAAAGTCGAAATCTCCCTCTTTTTCTGCTCTAGAGTAATATGCTGAATAACCGCTCTCTCAGTCAAATCCTAGAACTCTTCTCGTAACTCTACGTTACGGTCGTATAACGTATCATACATCTCAGCATCAACGGTGTACCGTGTTAACTCCTCTTCTACCTCTTCCTCTTCCTCAACAAATTCCTCCTCAGGATCCTCCTCAGGATCAGTCTCAGGTTCATGCTCCTGACCAACAACGGTGATCAATGGAGATGATTTCCTCTGCACTAGCAGCTCCCTAACGACATGAATGTCTCGGGGCTCCTCCTCTGTCGGTACTATAGGTACACGGGGTTCCTCCTCAGTAGGTACTATAGGTACACAGGGTTTTTGCTCCCCAGCTTGACTAGCTTCTCCAACATTCGACATCCTGACAACAAAATTTTAAGTTTTAGTTATAAAGTCGTATCATCTGACGCATATTTTAACACATAAACAGATAAGGTCTTTTATTATCTTCAATGAATTACACAAATTCATTTCTTATAACTCGATAAGAGTTTTCCATCACTATCTTCTTTCTAAAAGGCTACTACCTAAGGTTGTTCCCCCACCTAAGGTTCATAACCTACAGCTTTGATACCAACTTGTGACACCCCCAAATACAGGTACTTCGATTCCACGGGATTTGGTATTCACTGTACAAATATCATCTATCTATCTACCCATAATAAATGCAAACCATGCAATAGATAGAAATAAAATCTTCCCTTTATTGGGTTACAATATCTGAATCATAAACATAATCCCAGGTTAAACTAACCTTAACCATCTGTGCGAAAATATAAACAATAAGTCTTAAACAACATCATTAACTCAAGTCTAACATAAATACATCATCAAACAAAATAACAAGTCTTCATCATTTGCTAACTTTGCCCTTGCCTTTACTAGTGGAAGATTCATCGGTTCTTTCGTTCTTAACTGCAATGTTATTAATAAGTAAGAGTGAGCACTATTGCCCACAAGTATAACAATGAAATAATAGTATAATAACATGCGAGTGAATCAAAGACATCTGAATAAAAGCTCAACTTTTGAATCAAGAATGAATAACAAGAATCAAAAGAATTCTGAGGCTCATAAGACCTTGAACTATATCCTACGTTATCAAGGGTTATACTTAAAACCTTTAACAGTCATAAGACTATGGACCTTTCTTCTCGTACTTAGGGGGATCAGCCCTTTAGTACCATACTGTGCACAATATCTTAACGCTAACGCATAAGTAAATTTAAAACGTTCATCAACTATGGACTAGTTGAATCAATAAGGTTCACTAGTCTAATAAGGTTAAGCAATAATGATATTCAATCTGAATAATAATCTCAAGAAGTATACAATAGAACGATTATTGTATAACAAAATTATACTTTGAAAAGATAATCAATCTTTAATACAATAATTCAAACTTCAATAATAGCAATGATAATTTAGTCGAGGTAAATAATAAACTTGAACAATAATGACAAGTAGAGTTAGGAAACATGCCTCGTGCGTAGATTACACTTTAACTAAGCACGTTCTTTGAATTTAATCCTACATACCATTAACATTCACAATACCAGTTAATTATAACTTAACTAATCATCAACGATTATTCTTTTGTCTAAACTTTGGTTATGACTATTGTAAGACCCCAACTTATTATAAATAAAATTAAATTTCCTCTATTTATTATTTTTAAATAGTAAGGGTTGATTTGATTAATGTGGTTAGTTATGGGTAAAATGCGCAAATATTTCAAATAAGCAAGTGGTAATAAAATATTCATTTTTATCGGAGAATATTCGTTTGGTCGTGGAATATTCTTACTGTCGTGGAATATTCGTACGACGGCGCAGCTTTGTGTGGGCCCCATAACGGAAAGCGATTGGATGAAGAAAACGACAAGTATAAGTTGTTTATAATAACGGCGTAGTTGTTGCCGTTAATACTGTTGGAATACCCGGTGGTTAAAACACAATAATACGCGTTGTTGCACAGTAGCACACGGTATTGTACCAATTATTAATTCTTATGTAAGAAGGCACTACTCAATAATTGTTCCAGTAATTACTGTTCAATATTTTATTTTATTGATTCAATAATTGCTACGTTGATATTTTATATTACTGTTGTTTTAATAATTGTCACTACACAGTATTTTCCATTATCGAAGCAATAATTCATATTATCTGAATAATATTATTAGATAACATTATTGGCAATGTCTAGAAAGTTTTGTCTAAGGAGAGATTTGATCACCTAATTGCGCGCTAGTAAGAGAAATTCTTATTGGAAAGCCCCCTCTTTCCTGGGAACGGCCTGGTTGCCAGCACTGTGATTCTGTAATATTATTTGTGAATAATTAATTATTAATTTATATGATGAGGAAAATATCGAGTTTATGTAGATATAGATGGAGAAAATTTTTAAAGTGACAATTGTTAAAAATTGATATTTTATTATATTATTATAATATAATAATGATGATATTTTTACAAATGAATGTGGGATATATGAGTATATGAGGAGGAAAAGTATTTTTGTTGTATAAGTTGTTTAAAACATGTTAAACATGTCTGTGGGCCCACTTCTTGAATGAAATTTAATTATAGCCTGTAAAATCGCCCGTTTATGGATTCCGGTCAATTTTTGTTTGGGATTTGGAAAAACTTTCTTCTGCAAAGTTGTAGATAATGGAATTTTCTATGGAAAAGTCATATGGTTCGAATTTTTCTGATAAAAGGGCTATTTATTATGAATTATTGAAGTTCCGAAATAATTAATTTTGTTAAGTTTAAAATATTTTAATTCACAAAAACGTTTTTAGTTATGTAAGCTACATGAATGGCTGATCTTTGACTAAAAAAATGGGCATAGGTAATTAATATATATATATATATATATATATATATATATATATTATTAAATTCTCTGTTTTGGTGTTCTAAGCAATTTCCTATAAATAGGGTGCTTAGGTTAGAATTGAAAATCACACCAGAAACTGAAGTTTTCTCTCTCTTTCTCTCTCGATATATTGAGCGTATTTTTGTGAGTATTTTAATACTTCGAGTGTTCCTATACGGTGTAAGTTCAAGTCATAGCCTATATCCGGTTTCAACTAGAAGTACTGTCATTACGAGGTAAGGGATGTTATTTTCTTCTTAAATAATATTATTTTCTTCAATATCATTATGCCGAAATATTGGTTTGAACTTTTTATCAAATTTAGAACTTTTTGTGTCGGGGTTACTATTCACGTATACGGCACTATTCACCGAAAAATGAAATTTTCTTCTTTTTATCCAAAATATCTATTATGGATACTAGCTTTGATTGTATCCATGTTTTGATCATTCTTGAATTTTACTTCACTATGATTACTTATGAGGCATTTTTGGGCATGGATAAACCGAAATACGAATCCTTATTATTTGTTATTTTGTTTCACTGGATTCGTTTCTTTTAAAATATTTTTCATCATCCTCAGTCCTAAATGATGATATTACTGAATATCTTTGGCCTGTAGTGCAAAGATGATTAATTTCTGAAGAATATCTTTGGCCCGTAGTGCAAAGATGAACAGGTGTTTAGATGAATATGAGCAACTGATGAATATATTTGGCCTATAGTGCAAAGATGAATATTTAATTCCATATATATATTGATTGATGTTACAGGGATAAAATATTGACGATGAACTTTTAAATTCATATATAGAAGATAGTAGTTTGCAATATCTACTTAACTCTTCAAATGAATTATTATTTCAGCTGCGAAGATTGATTTAAAACTGGTTGTCTATTGTATTCTATTAGATTTTTTCCTGTTGAAGACTAATTATAATTTGTTCTATGTTATCTTAGTCATAATATTCTTTTCTGGGCTAGTTGAGCTCACCCTTTTCCTTTTTGTTCCATTTTTCTTCTCAGGAGGCGAGAATGTAGCGAGTACTAGTCGGAGTGTGGAATGATGGTTCTAGGAAGTCATTTTAGTAGTCATCACTATTTTTGTAAAATAATGTATCAATAATTATAATGAGGACTTATTTGAGTGTGGATATTGTCTAGATGACAATATTTGTATTTAAACTCACAGTTTTTATGTTGTATTAATAAATTTATAGTTGTTTCTGTACCATGTATTTTGACGAATCAGAATGGGTGTTGTATACCTATTTTGGGAGCGTCACAGTTGGTATCTGAGCTTAGGGATATGATCTCTGGCGGAGATCGGGGAATAAAACTAGGAGGGGAGAGACGAGTAAATCCTTCGCTAGTGTGTCCTACTTAAGCTTATTTGTTGGTCGGTCATAATATAGGGATATTATGTGATATGTTAATTTGTTAAATTAACCCTTATTTTATGTCAGTATTTGAGAATGTCGACTGAAATGATAACAGTGGAGTAAATGAGACCGTGGAGACACCTTTGCTCACCAACGAGGAGAACGTGCAACAGGCTGGCAATGTTCCTCCTGTGAACTAACACCACTGAGCAGATGATGAACGATGGGATGTTTAGAAGCTTTTTGCAGTTCATGTAAAATTAGACGAGGGAGACTCGTATTTAAAATACAGGAGGAAATGATAGTAATTCACAGTTTGTCACAGCCAAGAAATTTAAAGAGTTGGGACCACCAGAATTTATTGGAAAGCCAGATCCGATCAAGGCAGAGACGTGGGTTAAACAAATTACCAAAATATTCGATGTCTTGGAATGCACGGAGGAACAGAAGGTTCCATTCGCCACCTTTATGTTCCGTGGAGAGGCAGACTACCGGTGGGAGTCTATGAAGCGTACTCAGCCTGCCGCACTCAGCATGTCTTGGGAAACATTTCAAAAATTGTTCAATGACAAGAACTTTCCTGAAAGTATTCATCATATGAAAGAGGTAGAGTTTATTAAACTGGAGCAGAATAACATGACGGTGTCCTAGTATGAGGTGAAGTTTGCAGAGTTGTCCAGGTTTGCACCTCATTTAGTGGAGAATGAGGAACGTATGACGCAGATGTTTCTGAGAGGTTTGAAAATCGGTATACGTCAATATCTCATTTCTTATAAATTTTCTCTCTATTCAGATGTTGTTAACAGGGCTCAATTATTAGAGCGAGATAACGAGTACGGTCAACCGAGGGACCACAACCAATATCATACCGATGACAACAGTCATCAGAACAATGATAACCAGCGGAGAAAGAAAAATACGGACAAGAGCGGCAACCACTCTGGTGGTAATTATGGCCATGAGAATAAAAGAAGCGAGTCGGGAGGAGATTTTAAAAAGAGGAGATTCAACAATGATAATACGAAGACGTCAACACCAGCAACAACTGTTGAAAGGAAGGACATATCGCTCGAGATTGTACTGTAACGAAACTAAGTCCAGTGGGGATGGTGACTCAAAAGGCTGTCCCAGAAAAGTCAAAGTCAACAGTTCCTGGAAGAGCATTTGTCGTGACTGGTCAACATGCGAGGAACCCAAACGAGGTGATCACGGGTAAGCTAATCATAAATTCATGAGAAGTTTATACCTTACTAGATACCAGTGCTACCCATTCATTTATTTCTCCTGCTTGTGCTCAACGTTTAAACTTGACTCCAGAGAAATTAGACTTTGATTTATCTGTGGAGACTCCGTTAGGAGAAACATTCATCACATCCACTGTATATAAATCTTGTTTGATCCAAGTTGGCACCATCACCTTACCTGTTGACCTTATCTCTTTAAAGATACTTGCATTTGACGTGATTTTAGAGATTGATTGGTTAACTACTCATCATGCCAAAATTGATTGTTTTCGTAAGGTTGTTAGTTTTCATATTCCTAACCAACCTTTTGTACGAATTCAAGTAACTAAGCCATTAAAATCAATCACTGTTATATCAAGTCATAAAGCTATTCGTTTATTAAAAAATGGATGTCAAGCCTTCCTAGCCCATATTATGGATTTGAATAAAGACATGTCATATTTGAATAATATTCATGTTGTTATTGACTTTCCTGACGTATTTCCTGAAGAACTTTCCAGTCTACCCCCGGAACGTGAAGTTGAATTCTTTATTGATCTTGAACCTAGTACAAAACCCATTTCTAAAATCCCATATCGAAATGGCTCCTATTAAACTTCAGGAGTTAAAGGTCTAACTACAGGAGTTGTTGGACATCGGTTTCATTCATCCTAGTACATCTCCTTGGGGTGCTCCTATTGTATTTGTAAAGAAGAAAGACGGGAGTATGCGACTTTGTATTGACTATCGAGAATTGAACCATGTCACTATCAAGAATAGGTATCCGCTATCTCGTATTGATGACCTGTTTGACCAGTTGTAAGGAGCACAATTCTTTTTAAAAATCGATCTTCGTTCTGGATATCATCAGCTGAAGGTTAAAACTGAGGATATTCCGAAGACTGCCTTCAGAACTCGGTACGGGCATTATGAATTCCTAGTCATGTCTTTTGGATTGACTAATGCTTCTGCGGCTTTCATGGATATGATGAACCGAGTATTCAAGGATTATTTGGATCAGTTTGTTGTTGTCTTTATTGATGACATCCTCATATATTCCAAAAGCCGTGAAGATCATGAGCACAATTTGAAGTTGGTACTACAAAGGCTTCGTGATAACAAGTTATATGCCAAGCTAAAGAAATGCGAGTTCTGGTACGTGGTGTCAAAACACGGAGTATCTGTTGACCCGGCGAAGATTGAAGCAATACAAAGTTGGGAGCAACCAAAGACGGTGACCGAAGTACGTAGCTTTCTGGGCTTAGCTGGTTATTATCGGAGATTCGTGGAAGGGTTTTCTCGAATCGCTACTCCGTTAACTCAGCTGACTCAGAAAGATATCAAATTCATATGGAGCGAGGAATGCGAGAAGAGTTTCCAAGAGCTTAAGAGGAGACTCATTTCGGCACCTGTTTTGACCATACCATCTGGTTCGGATGAATTTGTTATCTACAGTGATGCTTCAGGCAAAGGGTTAGGATGTGTTCTCATGCAATGTGGGAAAGTCATAGCATATTCCTCGCATCAACTAAAAGAATATGAGAGGAATTATCCTACTAATGATCTAGAGTTGGTAGCAATCGTTTTTGCGCTAAAGATCTGGAGGCACTATCTATATGGGGAGAAAGTGGAGATATATTCAGACCATAAAAGACTCAAATATTTCTTCTCTAAAAAAGAATTCAACATGCGGCAACGACGTTAGCTCGAGCTGTTGAAAGATTACGACCACACTATTCAATACTATATTGGAAAAACAAACGTGGTAGCTAAAGCGTTGAGTAGAATATCATATGCAGGAACGAGTGCGATGATGTCAAGTATACGCATAGAACCAACTTTAATTGATAAATTTAAAGTTGCTGAAGCCACAGACGCGGAGCTGATGCGTATGAAGAAGAAAGTGCAAGAACGTGCTATTTCAGAAGCAAGAATCAATGAAGAAGGAATACTTCGAATCCACTCCAGTCTTTGTGTTTCTAACGATTCTGATTTGAAGTACAAGATCATGATGGAGGCACACAATACACCATTTGCAATCCATCCTGGAAGTACCAAAATGTATCGTGATCTTCGACATACATTTTGGTGGAACAATATGAAGAGAGAGATTGCAAAGTTTATCTCGAGGTGTTTAACTTGTCAACGTGTAAAGGCGGAGAGTCAAGTGCCAAAGGGTCCATTACAACCACTTAATATTCCAAAATGGAAGTGGGAACACATTACCATGGATTTCGTTACGGGTCTTCCCACGACTTCTCAAGGCATAAATGCTATTTGGGTTATTATTGATAGATTAACCAAGTCTGCTCATTTCTTGCCGATACGGGAGACTTATTCCCTTGAACGTCTTTCTAGTATATACGTGAATGAGATTGTGAGGTTGCATGGAATGCCAGTATCCATAGTTTCGGATCGTGACCCAAGATTCACTTCAAGATTTTGGGTTAGCTTGCAAAAAGCTATGGGCACAGATTTACGATTCAGTTTGGCATATCATCTTCAAACAGACGGGCAATCAGAGAGGACTATTCAAACTCTTGAAGATTTATTAAGACTTTGTGTCCTAGATTTCAAAGGGAGTTGGGATAAGTGCCTACCATTGGTGGAATTCTCCTACAACAACAGTTATCGGGCAAGTATAGGTGTGGCTCCATTTGAAGCATTGTATGGACGAAATTTTCGCTCTCCAGTATGTTGGGATGAGGTGGGAGAAGCAACGTTGTTGGGACTAGAGTTGGTACGAATGACTACAGAAAAGATCTGAACGATTCGACAACGTATACAAACAGCACAGGATCGACAAAAGAGTTATGCGGATCTTCATCGAAAGGACGTGGAATTTAGTATTGGGGATCATGTATTATTGCGTGTTGCTACCTAAGGTTGTTCCCCCACCTAAGGTTCATAACCTACAGCTTTGATACCAACTTATGACACCCCCAAATCCGGGTACTTCGATTCCACGGGATTTGGTATTCACTGTACAAATGTCATCTATCTATCTACCCATAATAAATGCAAACTATGCAATAGATAGAAATAAAATCTTCCCTTTATAGGGTTACAACATCTAAATCATAAACATAATCCCAGGTTAAACTAACCTTAAACATCTGTGCGGAAATATAAACAATAAGTCTTAAACAACATCATTAACTCAAGTCTAACATAAATACATCATCAAATAAAATAATAAGTCTTCATCATTTGCTAACTTTGCCCTTGCCTTTACTAGAGGAAGGTTCATCAGTTCTTTCGTTCATAACTGCAATGTTATTAATAAGCAAGAGTGAGCACTATTGCCCACAAGTATAACAATGAAATAATAATATAATAACATGCGAGTGAATCAAAGACATCTGAATAAAAGCTCAACTTTTGAATCAAGAATGAATAACAAGAATCAAAAGAATTCTGAGGGTCATAAGACCTAAACTATGTCCTAGGTTATCAAGGGTTATACTTGAAACCTTTAACAGTCATAAGACTATGGAACTTTCTTCTCGTACTTAGGGGGATCAGCCCTTAGTACCATACTGTGCACAATATCTTAACGCTAACGCATAAGTAATTCCTTTGCAGGGTTGTTCATCTCAGTTTGACATTCGAGTCAGCACCAAAGGATGTTTGGTTTGGATAATTCATCAAGGGTTCTGAAATTTAGAACGTTCATCAACTATGGACTAGTTGAATCAATAAGGTTCACTAGTCTAACAAGGTTCAATAATAATGATATTCAATCTGAATAATATTCTCAAGAAGTATACAATAGAACGATTATTGTATAACAAAATCATACTTTGAAAAGATAATCAATCTTTAATACAATAATTCGAACTTGAATAATAGCAATGATAATTTACTCGAGATAAATAATAAACTTGAACAATAATGACAAGTAGGGTTAGGAAACTTGCCATGTGCGTAGATTACAATTTAACTAAGCCAGTTCTTTGAATTTAATCCTACAAACCATTCAAATTCATAATACCAGTTAATTATAACTTAACTAATCATCAACAATTATTCTTTTGTCTAAACTTTGGTTATGACTATTGTAAGACCCCAACTTATTATAAATAAAATTAAATTTCCTCTATTTATTATTTTTAAATAGTAAGGGTTGATTTGATTAATGTGGTTAGTTATAGGTAAAATGCACAAATATTTTAAATAAGCAAGTGGTTATAAAATATTCGTACGAGGGCACAGCTTTGTGGGCCCCATAACGGAAAGCAATTGGATAAAGAAAATGACAAATATAAGTTGTTTATAATAACGGCGTAGTTGTTACCATTAATACTGTTAGAATATCCGGTGGTTAAAACACAGTAATACGCGTTGTTGCACAGTAGCACACGGTATTGCACCAATTATTAATTCTTACGTAAGAAGGCACAACTCAATAATTGTTACAGTAATTACTGTTCAATATTTTATTGATACAATAATTGCTACGTTGATATTTTATATTACTGTTGTTTCAATAAATGTCACTACATAGTATTTTCCATTATCGAAGCAATAATTCATATTATCTGAATAATATTATTAGATAACATTATTGGCAATGTCTAGAAAGTTCTGTCTAAGGAGAGGTTTGGTCACCTAATTGCGCGTCAGTAAGGAGATATTCTTATTGGAAAGCCCCCTATTTCCTGGGAACGGCCTGGTTGCCAGTACTGTGATTCTGTAATATTATTTGTGAATAATTAATTATTGATTTATATGATGAGAAAAATATTGATTTTATGTGGATATAGATGGAGATAATTTTTAAAGTGACAATTGTTAAAAATTGATATTTTATCTTTTCTGATAAAATAATATTTTATTATATTATTATAATATAATAATGATGATATTTTTACAAATGAATGTGGGATATATGAGTATATGACGAGGAAAAGTATTTTTGTTGCAAAAGATGTTAAACATGACTGTGGGCCCATTTCTTGACTGAAATTTGATTATAGCCTGTAAAATCGCCCGTTTGTAGATTACGGTCAATTTCTGTTTGGAATTTGGAAAAACTTTCTTCTGTAAAGTTATAGATAATGGAATTTCGTATGGAAAGACATGTGGTTCAAATTTTTTTTGATAAAAGGGCTATTTATTATGAATTATTGAAGTTCCGAAGTTCTGGAATAATTAATTTTGTTAAGTTTAAAATATTTTAATTCACAAAAATGTTTTTTGTGATGTAAGCTACATGAATGGCTGATCTTTGACTAAAAAAGTGGGCGTAAGAAATTAATATATATATATATATATATATATATATATATATATTATTAAATTTTTTACTTTGGTGTTCTAAGCAATTTCCTATGAATAGGGTGCTTAGGTTAGAATTGAAAATCACACCAGAAACTGAAGTTTTCTCTCTCTTTCTCTCTCGATATATCGAGCGTATTTTTGTGAGTATTTTAATACTTTGAGTGTTGCTATACGGTGCAAGTTCAAGTCATAGCCTATATCCGGTGTTTCAACTAGAAGTACTGTCTTTACGAGGTAAAGGACGTTTTATTCTTCTTAAATGATATTATTTTCTTCAATATCATTATGCCGAAATATTGGTCTGAACTTTTTATCAAATTCGGAACTTTTTGTGTCGGGGTTACTATTCACGTATAGGGCATTATTCACCAAAAAATGAAATTTTCTTCTTTTTGTCCAAAATATCTATTATGGATACTAGCTTTGATTGTATCCATGTTTTGATCAATCTTGAATTTTACTTCACTATGATTACTTATGAGGTATTTTTGGGCATGGATAAACCGAAATACGAATCCTTATTATTTGTTATTTTGTTTCACTAGAATCGTTTCTTTTAAAATATGTTTCATCATTCTCAGTCCTAAATGATGATATTACTGAATATATTTGGCATGTATTGCAAAGATGAATGATTTCTGATGAATATCTTTGGCCCGTAGTGCAAATATGAACAGGTGTTAAGATGAACATGATCAACTGATGAATATCTTTGGCCTGTAGTGAAAAGATGAATATTTAATTCCATATATATATTGATTGATGTTAAAGGGATAAAATATCGACGATGAACTTTTAAATTCATATATAGAAGATAGTAGTTTGCATTCTCTACTTAACTCTTCTAATGAATTATTATTTCCGCTGCGAAGATTGATTTAAAACTGGTTGTCTATTGTATTCTATTAGATTTTTCCATGTTGAAGACTAATTATAATTTGTTCTATGTTATCTTAGTCATAATATTCTTTTCTGGGCTAGTTGAGCTCACCCTTTTCCTTTTTGTTCCATTTTTCTTCTCAGGAGGCGAGAATGTAGCGAGTACTAGTCGGGGTGTGGAATGATGGTTCTAGAAAGTCATTTTAGTAGTCCTCACCATTTTTGTAAAATAATGTATCAATAATTGTAATGAGTACTTATTTGAGTGTGGATATTGTCTAGATGACAATATTTGTATTTATACTCACAGTTTTTATGTTGTATTAATAAATTTGTAGTTGTTTCTGTACCATGTATTTTGACGACCCTGAATGGGTGTTGTATACCTATTTTGGGGGCGTCACTACTATACTTAGTCAAATTATCACATTTACTGTCACATAATATCACTTCAGGAATAATAATTTAATTATGCATTCCATAACTCAATCCACATGCAATTATGTTATTTACATGTTAAACATCTATTTTATCATCACATTATACTTCTAACATGTTTACATGTTCATTACATTAAGTTACTAACACATTGCTAGAGTTAACATTTTAAAAAAATAATTCATTCTGAACTTTCAAGAGAGTGGCGCTGTGGCGCCACTGTTACACTTGGTCTTCGTGTTGCGGCGCGATGGCGCTGCGGCTGGACTCTTGGCGCTGTGGCACCGTGACACTGCGGCTCGAGACTTGGCGTTGCGGTGCGGGAAATAAGGTACGAGTCTGGCGCCGCGGCGCGGCGAACCAGAAACTGTTCTGCAATTCGCGAAAATTACAGAACACAGCCCAAAAACTCCAATTAAATTTCTACTACATGAAATTAATCATACCCACATGTTATAATTCATATATAATCAATACTCAAAACTTATAGAGTGATTTTAACCCATTAAAACACATAATCACGGAGTTAAAATCTATAATTTCACTGACTTTGATGTTCTTGATGGCTTTGAAAATAAAACATGAAAATTGTCACTACGGATTGGTTATAACACTGAATCCGTTCATTTAAACTTTGGTCTCTTCGTATCAACATGCATAACAACATACGAGTGTAAAAATTTAGGGATAATATACGATCAACACATGAAATAACACGTATAAGGCTATAAGGCCAAAACCCATACTCTGTAATTTTGTAGAAATCATATACTACGTATTTTCATTAAACTGATGTTATGGTTTACAAAATATATATAATTAAATATGATTTGATAACATCTTAACCTATATACGCACATAAGCCTTACAATTTCCCATCATAGAGACTCTACAGAAAACTGTGAAAGCCATTTTTGTAAAACTCAAACAGCGTAAAATAGAAATTGGGAAGGAGGAGATTACCCTGTAGAGTATAAATTAGTAGGCTTAGATTCCTCACTCTCAATTCTCTTTCACAGACTCACAGTTTCTCTCTGACAAACTCTCTCTGATTTTCTCTCTGTGTTTATAGATTTTGCAATAATGAAAGGAGAATACGTAGAAATATCAACTGAGCCTTTATGCGCAGAGTTGAGGTCAGTTGCTCCATACGTGATTTAACTGCCCTCAACTCCCCTTAAGGCCTCATTTGGCTAGCCTTAAAGGCTTATACCCAATTAATTTAATAAACTCATTTATCATATAGTTTAAATCATGTCACACCCACTTGCACAATAAATCAAATATCTTATTTAATTTAATATAGATAAAATATAATAATTTCTCACAAATTCACATAGTCATATAATTAATTTCTCATTAATAAATAATATCAAATTATTAACTCTCTAATTAATAATTAAATTAATTAAAATAACATCATGCTTAATTAAATATTTCATTTAATTCAATAAGCTCACATAATTACATATTTAAATAATAATTATTCTCTACATTAATTTAATAAATGTAACACGTATAATTAAATTAATCTATCACAATTGCATCAATTAATTATTTAATCTGATAATTAAATCATCAAAAATATTTATTTACTTCAATAAATATTAAAGATTAATTTCAAAAATCTCGTTCGTCACATAAGTAGTTAACCAATCAATCCCTAGAATCACATCAAATGCAAGTATTTTCAATGAAATAAGATCGGCAGGTAATGTGAGGGTACCAATTTGAACCAAACAAGACTTATAAACAGTGGATGTAATGAAGGTTTCTACCAACAGAGTTTCCACAGATAAGTCAAAGTCTAATTTCTCTAGAGTCAAATTTAATCGTTGATCGCAAGTAGGAGAAATAAAAGAATGGGTAGAACCGGTATAAAATAAGGTATAAACTTTGCTAGAGTTTATGATAAGCTAACCCGTGATGACCTCGTTCGGGTTTCTTGCTTTCAGGGAGGTTACAACAAACGCTCTCCCTTGCACTATCGGCTTTGACTTTTCTGGGCGGCCTTGGGTGCCTCCATCCTATCTGAACTTGTCTTCGGTGAACAACAAAATTGGGCTAGATGACCTCTCTTCCACAATTATAACATGCTTTAGACGACATCGTGCAGTTTGGACTAATGTGTCCCTCCCCTCCACTTTCGAAGCATATGATAGGTGGTCGTTCTACTTCCTTAACAACGGGTGATGTTGCTGATGTCTTTCCATCATTGTTGAATCTCCTCTTCTTGAAATGTCCATTCTTATTGTTTTGGCCCTGATTACCACTGAAGTAGTTACCATTTCTGGGTTGTTGATTCCCTCCACGCTTGTTGTCACTGCTTCGATGACTGCTCTCACTGGTATTATCATTTTTTCGACTGCTCTCTTTTGGTTGCATTGACTCTGAAAGTAGTATGCACACAAGCCAATCATGTTTGATGATAAAGCATATACTTTGTAACAATCTTATTCATTTATTAATAAAATGTATAAATTTATTAAAGGCTTTTAATTATCTACATGATGCTGTTTTATAATATGTGCTAAACCTATAGTTTTAAGCAATGCTTTTAGAATAATGATGATGATCATTCTAATGAGATCTAAATTCTTAGAAAGCTTAAAACTAAAATAGTTCCCAATCGTTGGATTACTAAATTGGGGATTAGTGAATCCGGATAGATTGGTACATACGTTGCTTGCTCATTGGATGAGGATGATTGATCTCACGATCATTTGTGTGGAGACACTAAAGCAAGTATGTAGGTGCTTATTAGAGAATAAGTTCACTGAACGTGACTCGGCTAAGGAATACCTAATGGAGTTTTACTTGCATGTTAATAGGAATTCCTGTAGTGATAGTAGTACAAGTGATCCTTGGACTTGAGATCATCATAGTATCTTGTGTATGATGAGTTATACTTTGACTTATTCCTTAAGACCCTTAGGGTGTATCAAAGGGTATGCTTGGGTATAATAAGTTGTACATGGAGATAATGTATGATCAATAAAGAATCTACCACTTCTAGTAAAAGAAGAGAAATGTCCTATGTGATTCGATAAATGATAACTCAGTAGTCCTTGGCCAAGGCAGAATGAAATTAGAAAGGAGTTTCTAATTTGCATTATTTGGAGTTGTGCATTTAAGAGTCAAAATACATATAATTAAATAAAATAAGACTTGACAGAAATTCCATGTCTTATATTTAATTGGGACATTGTATGGTGGAAGGATTGAATTGTACAGTAACTATTTACTCAAAGGTTTTTTTTATGATTAATGTTGAAATCTATATTATCTAGAAAGTCGTTAATCGCTAGGGAGGCTTATCCCTATTGTAGAATAAATATTATTTATTTAAATAAATTAATAGTTTAATTTATTTATTTAAATAAGATTAGAATTGTTCTAATTGATTTATTCACAACCGATTTAATATGGAGAACCTAAAGGGTCACACCATAAAAGGAAGAATAATTATTTAAGAAGTTAATGGCATAATCATAATTATAAGTTAAGTATATTTAATTTAATCTATGGTGATAGAATAAATTAAATAGCTTAATATTTATTATTTAATATTTTGGAAATATTAAATATAAATTAATAAGAGGAGTCTTATTATTATTATTACGATTATTATTATTTAATTCCTAAAGGAGTTTGGAAATTAATTAATAAAAGTACTCTCAAATATCCTAATAGGATTAGGAGGTAAATTAATTAAAAGAGTTTAATTAATTATCCCTAATAAGATTAGGGAGCTTAATTAATTAAAAGAATTTAATTAATTAAATAAAACTCAATTCCTTAATTGTTAAGGATGGGTTGCCCACATCTATAAATAAGATGAGTCTTATTATGGGTGTGAGAGAGGTTGACGTATTATAAAAATACGTAATTCCAATAGTTGGGAGAGTACGCCTTTTTCTATAGAGATAGAAAAACTAGGGTTTAGCCAACAACCCATCTTCTTGAATTCTTCTTCTTCCTTGGTGGATCACCTCTAGAGGCCAAACATTTGGGTGGCTAACGTTGATCAAAGGAAGGAACCTAAACCCGATGGATTCAAGTTGAACGCGAAAAGGATTGGAGGTGAACTTGTACCTGAGGAAGCTCGGATCTTCAAGGGTATGATTCTTATTCTTTCTTTTTCGTTTAATTAATAATTGTACATAAAGGGTGATCCGGGTTTATGGTTTGTAAATTTTTAAAACTCTGATTTTACACGTTTTCGCATATTTTTGCAATTTGATTGCATTCTTGAATATTACAAACCTAACAGTGGCATCAGAGCCAAACCTTTATGCGAATTATTAATTGTTCAGATTTGATATGTATATTGATATGTGTTTTGAACAATTTAATTGGGCATACTTTTATTGTATAAAATTTATTAAAAAAAAAAGGGGACAATTCTCGAAACTGTTGGTTGGGTGGATAACTTACTTAAAAAAAACGTTGCTGGCATGCTTTTTGTTAACAGGTTTGATTTGGAACATATTGCTTCTTGCTTTCCTTATTATCACGTGGTTAGTTAATTTGTTATGTTCCTTCAGCATAATTCCTTGACGTAATATATAATATATATATATAATAATTTTATAATTAAAATAAAATTTTTATTTTAATTTTAAAATAAAAAGTTTATTTTAATCTTAAAATAAAAGGGTTTGTTTTAATTTTAAAATTAAAATTTCATGCTAACTAATTAGAGTTGGAATTGGATTCCATGATAACTAATTGGAGTTGAAATTGGATTTTATGTTTCCTTAAATAAAGGAGTTTATTTAGATATGAAATAAGATTTCATATTATTCAAAATAAAAGAGTTTATTTGTGAATAAGAAAGAGAATCCTAATTTCCTTAAATAAAGGAGTTTATTTAGATATGGAATAAGATTTCATATTATTCAAAATAAAAGAGTTTATTTGTGAATAGGAAATAGAATTCGTGTTTCCCTTGACAAATGAATTTTTTTTTTACATGGAATTGGATTCCATAATTAATTAAAATAAAGGAGTTTATTTTGATTAAATATTTTGATTAAAAATAAAATAGTTTATTTTATTCAAAATTGGATAAATTAAAATAAAATAGTTTTATTTTAATTTAAATTTGGATTAAAATAAAGGAGTTTATTTTGATTCAAAATTAGATTTTATACTAACTAAATTTGCCCATTAAATGATATCAATATATATATTGAATGTTTATTATTCATGAGATGAATGTTATTTATTGATGCATATGGTGATGTGTATGATAATAAATGGGATTGATTATGGACTATTGACCAATGCGATTGGATTTTATTTTAGTTGGGTGCATGAATGTATGAGTTTTATTAAATGGGGTCTGCGTACCTCGTCTTATCTATTTTTTCTTAATGAAAATTTTATCTCCCTCCTATGTACTTCCCCTTGACTGCTGATCAAGGTTTCTATTTATATTAAATAGTTTTGTAATAAGAATAGTTAGAATTAATTTTGAAGAATTGGAGATCGAGGAGCAAGGAGCGCGTGAAGACCCGTTTGTAATGGAGCCCGGGTTTAAATGTAATAGTTATATTTAAATATTAATTCTTGCACCCCTAGGGTTTGACCTTTTGGTTCACTTGGTGGCTCTAGTGAACCAAACTAGAATAAAGTCCATAATCAATCCGGGTAGAATATAGTATTCTATATGTGCATGCATATACTATATATATATATATATATATATATATATATACATATATATATATATATATATATATATATATATATATTATATATTATGCAAACATGCTTCGCATGTTTATTAATATGACGCGTATTTTATATATATATGTGCATGCGCGCTAAACAAGATGAGACAAATTAATAACAAAACCCTCAAATATTTTATATTAAGTTGTAACGTTCAAATATATTTAGAATATCGAACGTCGCCTTCTAGCATGATATAAACAATAGAGTATTGAATATTTAATATGAGTTTGTTGTGCACACACAAGGCGAGTATTAAATATTTAAGATGTTGTTTTTATTACATATGATGTTTATAAGGAATTGAACATTACTGCTTTGTTGTGCACACACAAGGGCTGTAGTTTACTCTTCACTTATATGGAAATGCTGGGTCTGGCTTAACTTAAATCATTTTAGTTCGGATGTGCACACACTTGACCATTATGATTTAAGAGGCAAAATACAAGGAGTTACATAGTTGATGTAATTGACAAAAGTTGTCTACCTATTTATTTATATATAGTTTGTTGTGCACACACAAGGCTATATACATTTGAAATGGGATCCTTATTCTCACTAGCATATCTTTAATTAGATTTTGCCGAACTATATAAGTGAGGGTAATATAGTTTGATGAAAATAGTGGGAGATACCAATTTAAAACAAGACCTAAATTATTTTGGTAATTAATAAAAGAATGTATGTTAAAATGTTGTTAATTACAAATTCATTTACAGAATTTTACAATGTCTAAATTATTATCACTGCGTAGCATACTAGATGCTAAATTAATCGGACCGAATTAAACGGATTGGTTAAGGTAATTGAGAATAGTTCTCACGGCTGAAAAGCTATCTTATGTCCTTAATACGCCTATCCCTGCAATGGTTGCAGACAATGCCTCTGATGAAGATATTGCTACTTTTAGAAAGTGGCTAGATGATGCATAGTTGGCTCAATGCATCATGCTCGCATCCATGAGTAACGAGCTTCAGCATCAGCATGAAACTATGGATGCTCCTATTATATTCCTGCACATCAAGTAGTTGATGGTGAGGAAAGTAGGACTGATAGGTATCAGATATCTAAGGAGCTCTTCCGATCTAGAATGACCGATGACACTACGGTACAGATAAAAGTCCTTAACATAATCAATTTGATTGATCAATTAGGACAACTGGTTTTGTCATGGATGGAGAGTTGAGCCAAGATTTGATCTTGCACTCACTTCCGGACTCCTTTCATAATTGTTGTGAATTTTTCATATGAACGAGCTAGATATCAGCCTCGCTGATTTGCTTAACATGTTGAAAAATGTTGAGAGTCACTTTCCAACCAAGAAAGACCAAGTCTTACTGGTAGGGGCCAAAGAATCTTCTGAAAAGAAGAATGATTCTAAGAAGGTAAATAGTAAGGGCAAAAACAAAGGATAATAAGAACAAAACTGATACGGATAGCAAAAGAGTTTGCTTCCACTGCAATAAGCCTGGACACTGGAAAGAAACTGCGAGAAGCATCTTGTAGAGGCTAACCAAAGAAACTTAGTGAAGTTTCGGTTACAATACAGTTTTTGTTCATGATTGAAATAAATTTTTCTTTAAGTCAAGGTTCTACTTAGGTATTGGATACCGACTTTGGTTATCATAAATATAGATTTATGAAGGGACCAAGCAGAAGTAGAAAGTTAAACAAATATAAGTAAACCTATGTGTGGGAAATGAAACAAAGGTTGCTGCATTAGCCATAGGAACTTATAGTTTAGCAATGCCTACGGGAAAATCTATTAAGTCAATAAGTTGTTATTGTATTTCAATTCTTGTTAGAAACATTATTTCCATTTTATTGTTGGACAATAAAATCTTGGTATTATATTTAAGAACAATTGTTGTTCTATTTATAATAATAATGTTTTGTATAGAACTGAAATATTACTTAATGGATTTTGTATACTTGACTTACATGAAAATAATTTTGTAAATTGAACAAACTAGTATAAGAAAAAGAGATGATCATTCAAAGAGTTGAATGTATGTATTTGTTGAAATACAAGTGTGAATTATTTGAAAGGTTCAAAGAATTCAGAAGTGAAACAAATTGGCAATGTATTAAGATTCTTTGATTAGATCAATGAATAAATACTTGTGCAATAAGTTTCTAGATTATCTCAAATGGTTTTCTCATAATGGACACATCTTGATACGCAATAATTGATTGATGTATCTGCAAGAAAAAATCGTACCTTGTTGGACATGGTGCGGTACATAATGATTTTGCCGACATTCCAGTATCCTTCTGGGATAATGTCCTAGAAATGGCTACATATCTACAAAAAGGTAACCTCAAAATCTGGCCCCAAGACTCCATAAAAGTTATGGACAGGGAGGATTCCTAATCTTAAGTATTTTAAGATAAGGGGTTGTCCAACTTATGTGAAAAGGTTTCAAATGATAAGCTTGGGACAAGATTTGACAAGTGTCGATTTGTGGGACATTCTAAAGTAATTTTAGGGTATATGTTCTATAATCCTACTTAGCAAAAGGCGTTTGTTGCGAAACATGCTACCTTCTAAGATAAAGGTGTTTATCATTAAAGGGGCTAGTGGGAGGATAATAGATCTTGAAAAGTTCAAGAACCACAAAACACTATAAGTCAAATAAGAGGAACCTGTAGATAGACCTATTGTACCACAACCGAATCGTAAATTTGGAATAGTACCGAAGATACCTAGGAGGTATGGATTCATCATGGATGATGATGATGAGGTACATATCATAGAAGATGATGATCCAGTTACATACGATGAGGTAAGAGTTGTAGACACCCAGAGAAATGGATTGAAGCAATCTTCTCAAAAATGAAACATTCATTTTGATATGATAATCAAAAGAGTTTGATTTTATCAAAAACAAGAATGAACCTAGTGTGTACAAAAGGGTCAGTGGGAGTGTCGTGACATTTCTGGTATTATATGTTGATATAATATGGATAAGGAATGACATGCCAATGCTAAAATCAATAAAGATAAAGTTGTCTAAACATTCCTCCATGAATGATTTGGGAAGAGTATCTTAATTGGGGATGCAAATCTATATAGATAGATTTAAAAGGATGCTCAGCTTAACCCAAGGAACGTATATTCATTTGATGCTAAAGTCGTTTAGCATGGCAAACTCCAAGAGATATCTCATGTTGATGAGCCATGGAGTGTATCTCTTTTAATAGTCCCCACAGACTCTTGAAAAGGGAGATCCATGAGTGACAATCATGCATGCAATGAAATATACGAGACCTGATGTTGATCAGTCATATTCTGGAGAAGTTCACTGTGAGACAGTGAAAAACATCTTAAAGTACTTAACCAGCACTAAGGATGTGATATAATTCATGGCGGGTCTGAATTAAAACTAGAGGGCTTAACAGACTCAATTTTTTCAGACGGACCAAGACGACAGAAAATCCACTTTAAGGTAAAGGGTTACCTTGAACGGTGGTGCAGTGAATTGGAAAGGTTCCAAACAACAAAGAGTTGTTGGTTTAGTGATAAAGACAAAGTATATAGCTATAAATGAAGCTACAAGTTGATTGTTTGGATGAAAAGTTCATTACAGAACTAGGAATAGTTCCTAAGTCTCATCTTAGATCTAAACATGTGTTGTGACACTTTCATTTGATTATAAGAATCATTGAAAGATGGGAAATCACTATAGAGATAGTGAACTCTCAAGAACAATATTACATATCCATTAAATAAAGCTTATCCTACAACATGATAATCGTCACTTAGTGAAGAAGGGTATGAGATACCATGGCGATTGGCTTTAGTGCAAGTGGGAGATTGAAAGTAGTATGCACACAAGCCAATCATGTTTGATGATAAAGCATATACTTTGTAACAATCTTATTCATTTATTAATAAAATGTATTAATTTATTAAAGGCTTTTAATTATCTACATGATGCTGTTTTATAATATGTGATAAACCCATAGTTTTAAGCAATGCTTTTAGAATAATGATGATGATCATTCTAATGAGATCTAAATTCTTAGAAAGCTTAAAACTAAAATAGTTCCCAATCGTTGGATTACTAAATTGGGGATTAGTGAATCCGGATAGATTGGTACATACGTTGCTTGCTCATTGGATGAGGATGATTGATCTCATGATCATTTGTGTGGAGACACTAAAGCAAGTATGTAGGTGCTTATTAGAGAATAAGTTCACTGAACGTGACTCGCTAAGAAATACCTAACGGATTTTTACTTGCCTGTCAATAGGAATTCCTGTAGTGATAGTAGTACAAGTGATCCTTGGACTTGAGATCATCATAGTATCTTGTGTATGATGAGTTATACTTTGACTTATTCCTTAAGACCCTTAGGGTATATCAAAGGGTATGCTTGGGTATAATAAGTTGTACATGGAGATAATGTATGATCAATAAAGAATCTACCACTTCTAGTAAAAGAAGAGAAATGTCCTATGTGATTCGATAAATGACAACTCAGTAGTCCTTGGCCAAGGCAGAATGAAATTAGAAAGGAGTTTCTAATTTGCATTATTTGGAGTTGTGCATTTAAGAGTCGAAATACATATAATTAAATAAAATAAGACTTGACAGAAATTTCATGTCTTATATTTAATTGGGACATTGTATGGTGGAAGGATTAAATTGTACGGTAACTATTTACTTAAAGGTTCTTTTATGATTAATATTGAAATCTATATTATCTGAAAAGTCGTTAATCGCTAGGGAGGCTTATCCCTATTGTAGAATAAATATTATTTATTTAAATAACTTAATAGTTTAATTTATTTATTTAAATAAGATTAGAATTGTTCTAATTGATTTATTCACAACCGGTTTAATATGGAGAACCTAAAGGGTCACACCATAAAAGGAAGAATAATTATTTAAGAAGTTAATGGCATAATCGTAATTATAAGTTAAGTATATTTAATTTAATTTATGGTGATAGAATAAATTAAATAGCTTAATATTTATTATTTAATATTTTGGAAATATTAAATATAAATTAATAAGAGGAGTCTTATTATTATTATTACGATTATTATTATTTAATTCCTAAAGGAGTTTGGGAATTAATTAATAAAAGTACTCTCAAATATCCTAATAGGATTAGGAGGTAAATTAATTAAAAGAGTTTAATTAATTATCCCTAATAAGATTAGGGAGCTTAATTAATTAAAAGAATTTAATTAATTAAATAAAACTCAATTCCTTAATTGTTAAGGATGGGTTGCCCACATCTATAAATAAGAGGAGTCTTATTATGGGTGTGAGAGAGGTTGACGTATTATAAAAATACGTAATTCCAATAGTTGAGAGAGTACGCCTTTTTCTATAGAGATAGAAAAACTAGGGTTTAGCCAACAACCCATCTTCTTGAATTCTTCATCTTCCTTGGTGGATCACCTCTAGAGGCCAAACATTTGGGTGGCTAACGTTGATCAAAGGAAGGAACCAAACCCGGTGGATTCAAGTTGAACGCGAAAAGGATTGGAGGTGAACTTGTACCTGAGGAAGCTCGGATCTTCAAGGGTATGATTCTTATTCTTTCTTTTTCGTTTAATTAATAATTGTGCATAAAGGGTGATCCGGGTTTATGGTTTTTAAATTTTTAAAACTCTGATTTTACACGTTTCCGCATATTTTTGCAATTTGATTGCGTTCTTGAATATTACAAACCTAACAGACTCGTTATCGCGCTCCACTAACTGAGCCCTATTTAAAACATCTGAATACAAACATAGTTTATGAGAAATAAGTTATTGACGTATCTTTGGCTTCAAACCTCTTAAAACATTCACGTCATTCTCTCCTCATTATCAATCAAGTGAAATGAAAACTGAGACAACTCAGCAAACTTAGCTTCGTACTGCGACACGGTCATATTATTCTGCTCCAACCTGATGAACTCTACCTCTTTTATATGATGAAAACTTTCGGGAAAGTACTTGTCATTGAATAGTTCTTGGAACTTCTCCCAAGACATCTTCAGTGCGGCAAGTTTAGTACGCTTTACCGATTCCCACCAGTAATCTGCCTCTCCTCGCAACATAAAGGTGGCAAAGGGAACCTTTTGCTCCTCGAAGCATCCCAAGACATCAAATATCTTGGCGATCTGCTTTATCTATGCTTCCGCCTTAAGTGGTTTTGGCTCTCCAATAAACTCTGGTGGTCCGAGCTTCTTGAACTGTTTAGCGGTGACCGTCCGAGAGTTTCCAGTGTTTTCACCAACAACTGTCCATCAATGCACTACGACCAATGAAGACTTTTACCACATCATTTGTAACATTACGGTCATGATTATACCGAATAATCCGTGGTCATAATCATACCAAGTTCATCTATGCACTACAGGCCACAGATGACTTTCAACATAATATAAACATGAGGATGATGACAATGATATAAGAATTCAATAAAACAAGTTCAAGAATTAATTTATCTAGGAACTTATAACGTCCAAATTATCAACATGATACTTCTTTGTAGAGTAAAATTTAAGAATGCTCAGAAGAATATTTCCATGAAAAGATACTAGATGAAGCACAAATATTAAGGATATTCCACTATTTTCATGGAGTATAGAAGTCAAAATTTTAACCAACTGAGTATAAGAAAGAATGAATAACAAAAGAAATCACCAGGCATGCGATAGACCCCACATATAAGTTATTCTAACAGAATAATAAATAATGGAACTAGGTCATGCGTAAACGCACAGACAGGATATTCCAACAGAATAATAAATAATGGAACCAGGTCATGCGTAAACGCACAGACAGGATGTTCCAACAGAATAATAAAGAATAGAGTAACAAAAGAATTTCACCAAGTATAGGGTAGCCCGCGTATACAGGTTATTCCAACAGAATAATAAAGAATGGAATAATAGAAGTTATCTTCATGAATAAGAAGAAATAATACCACTTATGAGTACAACAAATAACATCCCTTACCGTAAAAGAAGAATATTCTGACTGGTAGGACGAGGATATTTTTGAAGAAAACTTACACTACGCTTTAAGCTTCTTAAAACTTTAAAGAAATACGCTCAAGATTATAGAAGAATTCTCTGAACTTCTGGTGTGGTTTTCAATTCTAACTAAGCATCTTATTTATAGGAAAATTTAAGGGATACTGTTTAATCCGTGTGCACCGAATGATTTCACGGATGAATTATTTTGATAACTTACAGATGCAAAATTCAAACCTTCCTCCAATAAGAACAAAGCAACCAAATATAATATATATATATATAGACAACACATGCTATAATGCAACAAAACAAAAAAATACTCCCACCCGACAAACCTTAGGATTTTTTTCTCCACCCCCATTTTTCTTTCTTCCAACATAGCCCCACATGCTCCCTCCACCAATTTCCACTCACTCATTTATTTATTATACATATAACATTATACTAGATACCCCTCAATAATCAAGATTCCCCCCTCCCCCCCCCCTACTACTTTACTGTTAACACATGTATGTGTGTGTGTGTATATATATATATATATATATATATATATATATATATATATATATATATATATATAACTGAGATAAATTCTCCTGACAATTTTAAAAAAATGGATAAGTGGGGGTCCAAATAATAAACAAAATTTACAACAATATTTCATAAAACCACATCAATATTTTTAACAATATTTATCACCATTATTATAATTCACAATATTAATCGACCAGGTCATTCCCAGGAAAGAGGGGGCTTTCTAATAATGATTTCTCCCTATTGGCGCGCAATTAGGTGACCAAACCTCTCATTGACAGAACTTCTAGACATCGTTAATATTGCAAATAATAATATTAATAACTTTGTCGTCTCAATTATTGATTTAATAATATATAAAATATTGACAGTAATTGAATCAAATAACGTGAGATATTATGCAGCAATTAGTGTAGCAATAATTTAAAAAACTGAGTGACTTCTCACGTAAGCATCAATAATCAATACTGTGTGCTACTGTGCAACTACGTGTATTACTGTACTTTTAACATCGGGTGTTTGAACAGTTAACGGTAAAACTTCCGTCGTTATTTTTATAAAGTATTTTTGTCGTTTTCTCAATCCGATAATAATTTTATTGTGGGGTCCACCAATAATTGTGTCGTCGTAAGAATATTCCCTGTTAAAACGAATATTCCCCGACCAATCGAATATTATATAACAACTTGCGTACTTTGCAAAATTTATAAATATTACCCACAACTATAACATTATATCAAATTCATTCCATAATATTCAAAAATAATATTTATAAAAAATTCATCTTTATTTATAAAAGTTGGGGTCTTACACAGTACTTGTTCTATTGTATACCTCTTGAGATTGTTATCCAATTTAATTATCATTTAATGTTGAACCTTATTAGACTAGTGAACCCCTATTTGATTAGACTAGTCCATAGTTGATGAACGTTCTAAATTTCAGAACTCTTATTGCTTTATCTAAACCAAACTTCTTTTGGTGCGGACTCTAATGTCAAACTGGGATGAACAACCCTATATTGGGATTAGTTATGTGTTAGCGTTAAGATATTGTGCACAATATGGTACTAAGGGCTGATCCCCCTAAGGACGAGTAGAAAAGTCCATAGTCTTATGACTGTTAAAGGTTTCAAGTATAACCCTTGATAACCTAGGACATAGTTCAAGGTCTTATGACCCTCAGAAATCTTTTGATTCTTGTCATTCATTCTTGATTCAAAAGTTTAGTTTTATTCCAGAAGTCTTTGATTCACTCGCATGTTATTATAGACTGTTATTTAATTTTTATACTTGTGGGCAATCATGCTCACTCTTGCGTAATAATAACATTGCAGTTAAGAACGACAGATCCGACGAGCCTTCTACTAGCAAAGGCAAAGGTAAGATTAACAAGTGATGAAGACTTGTTGTTTTATGTGATGATATATTTCTGTTTTAGACTTGTGTTAATGATGTATAAGAGTATTAATTGTTTATGTTTCCATAGTTAAGATTTAAGGTTAGTATGACCTGGGATTTATGTATATTTTTGATGTAACTCATTAAGGAGAGGATTTATTTATATCTATTAATACTTTCATTTATTATGGGTAGATAGACATATGATGTTTATATAGTGAACACCAAATCATGTGGGAATTAAAGTACCCGGATTTGGGGGTGTCACAGGTTAGTATCAAAGCTGTAGGTTATGAACCTTAGGTGGGGGAACAACCTTAGGTAGTAGCCTTATAGTAAGAACATGGTGATGGAAAACTCTTATCAAGTTCTCAAAAATGAATTTCTTAATTCATTGAAGATAATAAAAGACTTTATGTAGTTATGTGTTAAAGTATGTGCTCACTATTACGACCTAGTAACTAAAACTTAAAACTGTGTTGTCAGGATGTCAGATGTTGGAGGAGCTAGTCGAGCTAGGAAGGAGGAACCCCGAGTACCTACAGAGGAGGAGCCCCGAGACATTCATGTCGTCAAGGAGCAGTTGGTACATAGAGAGCTGTCTTCGTTGATCACTGTTGTTGGTTAGGAGCATGAGCCTTAGACTGATCCAGAGGAGGATCCTGAGGAGGAAGAGGAAGAAGAGGAGTTCCCACCAAACTCCACTGATACTGAGATGTACTACGAGTTATATGATCGTAACGTAGAGTTACGTGACACTGTCCAAGATCTGACTGAGCGGGCGATTATTTAGCAGATTACCATCGAGCAGAAAGATAGAGAGGTTGTGACTCTTCACATACGTCTAGGAAACGTGGAGTGGGATTTGGTTCACGAGAAGGGTCAAACTGAGGAGGCTAAGAAGGCTAAGCTTGGGGAGACGTACTCTACACTTTAAAATGCAATGGATGAGGCCCAAGATCAAGTTATGAGATACCCAATTCAGTTTGAAGGACTGCCATTCTACATGCTAGATCGCCGGATGTCCCACATCATGGAAGAGGAACGTAGCAAGGTTATTCAGCGCCTTAATAGGCAGTGATATTATTTGTTTAATTATGCGAAAAACTTATCTGATGTTAGATGTAAATTTCGATGTGTTTATAAACAAAGGAATATTTTAATTTTTTAAATCATTTAGATTCTTTATCTTAGGATAGTTTATGTAAATAGCAGTGATGCTATCGTTTGATGTTAAAACTTTTGATTTTAATAATAATATCAAGTTGTTTGAGATAATGTGTTAAGAAATTATGTTAAACTATTGAGTAAGCCTTAACTATTTTGAGAATTTAATAAAGACCTAATAAACATATATTTGTAACAGAAATATGCCCCCATGAAGAAGACAGAACCGTCAACAAGCTCAAAAAGAACCGATGAATAATAACAACAACAACGCCAATGCTAATCTCATTCAACAATTGATGAACTTACCAATAGGATCGATGAATAATCAACCTCAAGCTCCGCCGAATACGACGTTCAAAGATTTCAAGGTGGTGGGACCGTCAGAGTTTAAAGGCTCCATGAATCCAATCGAGGCTCAAACGTTGGTTATGGAGATGGAAAAGGATTTTGATGTCACAAGAGTCAAGGAGGATCAGAAAACCACTTTTTCAATGTTCATGCTAAAATCCAAAGCAAGTTACTGGTGGCAAGCAAACAAGGTCCGTGGAGGAGAAGGTCTGATTACCTGGGAGAGATTCCAAGATATGTTTTTCGAGATGTATTTCCCGACCAGCTCGCAGAACCAAATGGAAGATCAGTTTCTGGAGTTAAAACAGGGGAATATGTCCGTACAAGACTATGCGGAAAGATTTAATGAGTTGGCTAGGTTCGCCACATATCAAGTGCACACGGATGAGAGAAAATCAAGAAGGTTCGAACAAGGATTGAAGCCCTAGTTGTATAGTAAAGTGTCGATGTTTCAGTTGAAGACATTCGATGGGGTACTGGAGAAAGCCATACTCGCTGAAGGTGGAAGCGATACGGTTACCAAATATAACCAGGATCAGAAGAAGAAGAATAGTGAAAATGAAAGAATTAACAAGACTAGTGGAAGCAACACGGGAGGTAGTTATAATCAGAAGAGAAAGTGGTCTGACAACTCATCAACTGAAAATCAGCCGGGAGGTCAGAAAAAGAGGATCGAAGTGTGCTCGACTTGCGTGAAAGCTCATTTGGGAGTGTGTATGAATGGTAAATGAGTGTGCTACAATTGTGGTCAGGAAGGCCACATAGCACCTAACTGTCCTAACCCAAAGAAGGGTGCCTGCTTCACTTGTGGCTCAAAGGATCATCTGGAAAGAGACTGTCCTAAAAAGGGATCTGGAGGACGGGAATAGGAGGAATTAGGGGAAACGGTGGTGGAAGCGCCCTAACTATCACAGGACCAACCGCAACCAACCAACCGACCGCCAGGACATTCAACATGACGGTGCAAGATGCAGTGCATTTTTGTGATGTGGTGTCAGGTATCATTCCGATCAATAAAGTTAATGCTTATGTATTATTTAATTCGAGTACTACTTGTTCATTTATATTCGATGACTTTGCTAAGAACTTAGAATTGCCTAAGGATGAGTTAGAATATCCCATGAACATAGAAATTGAGAAGGGAAAAATAATCCATGTTAAGTACGTACATAAGAACTGTAGAGTGGATATTGAGGGTAATATCATGAACGTAGATCTTATCCCTATTCGACTTAAGGAATTTGACGTTATCTTGGGAATGGATTTGTTATTCAATTACGGGGCTGTAATTGATTGTCAGAAGAAGCGTATTAACCTTATGATACTGTCAAAAGTTGTGTTTTATGGTAGCAAGTCGCCTAGACAAGTGAGTTGTCTGACAATGATGTAGGCAAGGAAGTTGTTAAGATAAGGTTGTGTAGGATATTTAGCTTACATAGTCGACAGTCGTAAAGAAAATCCAAAAGTAGAGGAGATACCAGTAGTGTGGGACTTCGAGGACATATTTCCGAACGATTTGCCAGGACTTCCGTCGGATAGAGAGGTTAAATTCATGATCGATTTGGCACTAGGAACGGCTCCAATATTGAAGGCACCATACCGAATGGCACCAGTAGAGATGAAAGAATTGATGGTACAACTACAAGAATTAATGAACAAGAAGTACATTCAACCAAGCGTATCACCATGGGGAGCGCCAATGTTAGTTGTGAAGAAGAAGGATGGGACGATGCGACTCTGCATTGATTACAGAGAACTGAATAAGGTCACGATTAAGAATAGATATCCATTATCGAGGATCGATGATCTGTTCGATCAATTGAAGGGAGCGAAATACTTTTCCAAGATAGACTTAAGGAGTGGTTATCATTAACTGAAGGTGAGACTAGAGGACGTACCGAATACAGCATTCAAAACACGATATACTTACTACGAATTTTTGGTAATGTTATTTGGTCTAACAAATGATCCTGCAGCATTTATGGGCTTAATGAATGGAGTGTTCAAGCCGTTTTTGGACAAATTCGTGGTGGTATTTATAGACGATATTTTGGTATATTCAAAAACCAAGGAAGAACTTGAAGAGCATTTCAAATTAACGTTAGAGGCGTTGAGAAGGGAGAAGTTGTATGTCAAGTTTTTGAAATGCGAATTTTGGATTGAGCGGGTGTTGCCTCTTTTTTAGTTCAAACAAAAGAGCTCTAACTCATGCAAGCATACATGTGTCAACAAGTAATACAGAGCAAGTAAAGTATCGAGCCCACATGGAAAGTTATTTAATTTAAGTTACTATGCATCAATTAAATCACTATATTTATATGCTCAAACTAATGACTATAATTGGTTTGTTACTCTAATCGCAAATAACGATTAAAACAATAATAAGATGTAATAAATCAAATCTGAAAATAATGGGACCCTAACTTCATTTATTACTTCATCTAATCACCACTATCATGCAAGACTTGTTCACATATCATAGGAAAGTAGCCAAGAGCACTAAAAGAGTCATAGCCATTTTTAATGCACTATGACCTACTTACATAGCATCCACAAGCGATAGACTCTATGTAATCATCAATATAACCAACATCACTATATGTCTATGTGAAATTGCAATCATGTTGAATTTAAGCACAAGCCCTTTATTCTAACTCATACGGTGAAATAGTATATGTCTATCTGGTTCACGAAATATACAAGCCATACAAAACAGCCCTATATACGTATGCTATCATGATTACAACCCATACTTGCATGTTCATTGTCAATTCCATTCAGGTACTAAAAGCGAATGGTGATCAAGCATTCATACATGCAAAACAATCATGATAAAAATCCCATATGATATATAAAATAGTCCAGCATTCAAGCATGCAACCAAACTACATATTAAAATCCGTTAGAATCCCATAATGGAGTTTAGTTTATGACTGAACCAAAAGCCATTATGGGATCAAGGCTAAACATGGCTAATAAGTAAACAATTGAAAGATGAAAGATAGAAATGATCAAACCAATTGCTGATTACAATCCACTATTAACGTTCAGATCCTCATATAAATCCAGCAACTACTAATAAAAATCCACACTGATAAAGAATCCCAAGAAGAATTAGAAAAATAAAGTTAGGCTTCGCTTTACGTTGGAATCTCTCTCAGAGTGTAAACCCTAGTTCCCCAAGATGAAAATATGTAAAACTGAATAATAATTCTCCCCTGACACCAGTCAAAAATCGTTTAAAACCAATTACAACCCTTTTAATTAAAAATTAAAATAAAAAAAAATCAGCATTAATCAGCATCGCACGCGGCCGCGCGCTCCCCCAGTGTACTCCTCGCGCGGGCATGCAACTTGCAGTGTGTCATGTTGTCCATCCGGGTACTCACGCGGGCGCGCATTCCCAAGCTTGTCCTGCCACGCGGCCGCGCAGCTTCTGCAATGTTGAGTTCTTATTTTGCTACTGCAACTGATCTGTTCTTCTGCTCCTTCCTTTGTCCATCCACGCTTAGTCTTTTATTCCACTTGATCCTCATGCCACGCATATCACAGCTTGTGCCTCGCTTCATGCATCCATTCGCCTCGTGCCTTCTAATTCCACCAAATTAGGTCGTTTCCTGCACTTTTTCACCAAAAGGAGTTTTAAGTATATGCAATGCAAAATAACATGAAATGCAACTAAAAATACACAAAAATGTACTTAAGATGGGCATAGTGCGCGTGAATTGGTATTCAATAAATAGGTATAAAACCCACTTATCAAATACCCCCAAACTTGAACTATTGTTTGCCCTCAAGCAATGCATACTAATGAACAATGAAAATGCAGCTATATTACTATGCAACTAAATTATGACGCAACTAGTCTCACATTGTTCCAGTTATTACAGAAATTCATTCCAAAATGCCTCAGCGAATTTTTCCAGGTTCAAGAATACAGATTTAAACCAAACTGTAGGCATAATATCGTACACTCAGATAATTCATAAATGTTATAGATATGATGTGTGTGTGTGTGTGTTGTTCACCAAAACTTGATTTAAGCAAAGAATACACATACTAATTGCTCAAAATAGAAAATTATAGTTTAAATCAAGACTCATGTATACATATGAAATGAAAACTATTCCAACATATCAAAATAAACTGAGGTTCAACAATGGGCTTAATAGCTTTATTTTTACTTACGAAGGCGATTTTCGCACTTTCCCGTGGTGTTTATTGCTATTTTCCTTTTCTTTTTCACTTTTTTTTCACATGACTGTGCAATGTCTTATTCTATTAGGCAACACTGCTACCCCTTAGCGAGCTTTCAACCAACGACTCCCAGACCATGAAAGACCTTAGGGCGCTAGGTGTAGAGACAATCCCCTCAGGCGTACTTACTCAAGTAGTCAGGGCCCCGAAATAAGACTAGTCACGTTATTACTATATATTTTTTTATATACATAGATACCCATGTTTTCCCAAATTTTGAATGTCAACGTTTTGCAAGTCTACATCCATGTTTCACATATTTCTCTTTTTGACACTACATTTTCTATTGAGCAAAACAAAACATACTTCTTATACCTACAAGTGATTGTGAACACACTCGTGCAAACCGAAAGCATTTAAACAGCAACATTAACTTCATCGTGTAAAACATTATATCTTAGCTCATGTTATCCTAAGATACTCAAAAATCTTTCAAAATTTCACTATCATCATCGGCTAGACAAAAATTTCCATACTGCAAGAATTGTGAGACATGCAAACTAAAATTGAACATGCAAATAAACATGCAACTATATGCAAAAATAAGCTATATAATGCAAAAATTAAAGTAATCATGCAAAAACAAACTACATGCAACTATACTACTACCCCAATACCCCCAAACTTATAATATTCAATGCCCCATTGAATGAAGGTAAAGGGTAACGAAAAACTCCCCTAATGATCAGTGGTACCACCCTCCTCGAGTGGTGAATCTGGTGGTGGATATGGCACTGCGGTCCCGAACTGAGCTCACACTAGAGTCGTTCCTTGCTGCGCAAAAGCCTCAGCCAAGGCCTTCGTGAGTCCCATCGCAAATGTGCCAAAATTATCGTACATGGCATCGACTTTGCGCTCCAACCTTCGGAGCTGGCGATCACCATAGGCAGCAGGTGCTTGTGTGGACGGGCCTGCCTCATCTGTCTGAGGGGGCTGCTGTGACGGCTCTGGGAAAGTAGGCCGAATGATAAAACCTAATCCGCGCGGATGCGGTACACCTCCTGCCCAGTCCTAAAATTTTTCAATTGTGGCATGAGTTATGTCCTGGCTTGGGTATTGCATTTATTCGTTGCCCCAGTTGCATCCCTGATTAGCACGTAGCATGGCAACCACTGATGCATGTGGAATGCTCCCAATGGTGCCTCCTTGCAGATATTACAACATATTTTGATGGATGAGATGACCAATGTCAATGTGTTTCCTGGTGATTATGCCCCATAGAATAATTTCCCTCTCCGCTAGTTATTTCGTGCTGATGAGAGGAAGGCACGAGTTTGGCACATACGAACAGATTCCTTGCCTTTGCATATCGGTTCATGGCGATGGCTGGGAATATGCGAGGTTGATTTGTGCCTACTTTATAGGTCTATTTTGTGCCAGGCACGCACAATTCTGTAATAACCAACTCCATGTCTGACTCCAAATATTCATTGTGACCCAATTAGTAGCCCCCGTTGGCGGTGTATCAATAAGTCTAAAAATGGCACGGATGGCACGGGGTCTGTAATCTATCTCAAAACCTTGAACCATAGATATACCGCTCATAGTGACCTTGGCGTTGGCAGAAAACTCTCGGACTACGCTCATCGGAATGGGCGTGGGAGTGGCAGTCAGTCCACCCAGCCTCTTTCATGAATCATGGCACACAACTAACCATCTTACCCCTCTGGTTTGAAAATGTGATCCTTGATAAACGTCTTCACCACAATTCGGTAATACTCCTATTGATCTTCCAAGTTAAGGAACTTGGTGTGGTCAACACTATCCTCCCCTTGACTGCCCGAGGAGGATGAAGAAGAAGATGAAATAGAACGTGCTCGCTTAGGCCCCATTTGCCGTTGATAACGATTATATAGATGATATTACTGAGAATGAAGAAGAAACAAATGATGATATTACTCCCCAAATTCGTTCTGCCCGACCAAATAGAAGCCCTAGTTTTATACTGCAATTGGATGAGAGCGTGGGTTTGAGCTTTTAACGTGGAGAGAATCGTGGATATATAATTGAGAGATGTACGGCTTCAATTTGTAATTGATAGATGATAGAGATGTGAGTTATAGAGAGACACTGTGAGTGTGTTTCTATTTTTATTGCAAATGAGAGTCCAACTGATATTCATCACGTTTTAAACTTAAAAAATTTTCCGCATCTGATGTCACGCGCGGTCGCGCAGCCACGCTGTAGGCAACTCTGGTCTGGCAGTCATATCGCGCGGGCGCGCGAGTCTATGCTGAAATTATTGCGCGGTCGCGCGTCCCTGATACCTGCACTGCTAGCTTTTATTTTTTTAGAATCTGTAAGACAAAAATGCATGCTCTCCAATACACCTGTAATAACATCAATAGACCTTGTCAAAGCACGGTTCACTAAATAAAAATGAATGCCTATCATGTCTCCCTAATTTCAATGTAATGCATGCACGTGCTCTTCTGTGATTCGACTACGATGAATAAGCATATAAAGGTACTCATACTATCCTAACAAGTAATGAGCATAAGCTAAACCAAACAACTTAAATTAAATAAATACTATGTAGAGATGGAAATAATGGGTTGCCTCCAATCAAGCGCTAAGTTATAGTTAATTAGCTTGACTGTCTCTGAGTCTCATGTCAAAGATAGAATCGAGGTGACTTTCTTTCTGTCCACCTCACCACTAGAATCACTCTTCCATCTCTGGCCATTCACTGTAAGATGTTTGTCCGGAAACTTATCACATACTGCAATGTTTCCATACTGTGGAGTGGTATCCATATATTGAACGAATTTATTTATTTCCTCATCCTCCACATCTGAATTTTTAACAATGATACTTCTCAATGGTTCACAATCCACTATACTATGTACTTCATCATTTAGAACTCAGTTCACCACATCAACCCGGAAACATTATTTTTCATCTGTTGGGAACTTCATTACTTTAAAGACGTTAAAGGTCACCTCCTGATCATATACACGCATCGTGAGTTCCCCTTTTTGCATATTTATCGAAGTCCTGCCTGTGGCTAAGAATGGTCTCCCCAGTATAATTGGTATATTTTTATCTTCCTCGTAATCCAAAATGATGAAGTCAGCCGAAAAGATAAATTTGTCCACCTTCAACAAGACATCTTCAACAAGTCCCCATGTATACGTGATGGATCTGTCAGCTAACGGTAATGCAATGTTTGTCAGCCTTGGAGCCAGCAATCCCAACTGATTGAAAACTTACAAGGGCATAAAATTTATGCTTGCCCCAAGATCACATAAACACTTTTCAAAATTCATCTTCCCGATAATGCACGAGATTGTGAAACTGCCTGGATCCTTCAGCTTCGGAGGTAACTTCTGTTGAAGTACTGTACTGTATTCTTCTGTCTAGGCTACTATCTTAAATTCATCTAACCTCCTCTTCCTTGACAGTATACCCTTCATGAACTTTGCATAGCTTGGAATTTGTTCCAATGCCCCGGCTCCAATGCCTCGGCGAAAGGTATATTGATTTGCAGCTTTTTAAATATCTCCAGAAACTAGTTGAATTGCTTATCTTCCCTTTTCTTATTTAATCTTTGTGGAAACAGAACTTGAAGGTGAATTGGTGGTACTAAACTCTTAAGCTTTTCCTCTGAACCCGCTTTCTCTTTCTCTTCCTGCTGAACTTCAGAATTTTCCAGATTTTCTTCCTCATCAGTCACCTGCTCTGCCTCGTGCGGCCTCCACAGTATCTGCTTTCTCTTTCTTGGGCGCGCGACTTGCAGTATCTGCAGTGTTTTTTCCAGACCTCAATGTGATAGCTTGACACTGTTCCTTCCCGTCTCTTCATGGTTTTTTTTCTATATTACTCGACAATGAACCCTGGGGCCTGTTTGTAAGCATTTTAGCCTTCTTCCCCATCTGAGTTTCAAGATTCTTTATAGCCACTGCTTGGCTTTTGATCATAACTTCTGTATTTTCAATGTATTTCATCATCATCTCCTCTATTTCTGATTTCTTTTCTTCCTGAGGTGCAGCTGGAGTGTGATGTCGTTGTTGTTGAGAAAATCCCGGCGGAAAAGGATGTTCTAGGATTAAACTGTGGCTGCGTTGGTTATGACTGAAACTAATTATTTGTTTGAAACTGATTCTGCTGATTCCCTTAGTTATTTGACCAACTAAAGTTTGGATGATTTCGGTTGTTTGGGAGGTATGTGTTCTGAAACTGACCTTGGTCTTTTTTGTAATTGCTCACAATATGTACCGACTCCAAGCTAATAGCACATTGATCTATCGAGTGTGACCCCGCACAAATCTCACATACGAAGGCAACCGTCTTCGTTTTACCTTCTGTTAATGTATCTATTTTCTTCGCCATGGCTGCCATCTGTGCTGACAACTACGTGATAGCATCTACTTCCAACACACCTGCAACCTTGGGATGTGGCATTCGAGATGTAGGATTCTGAAAATTGTTTGATGACATTGTCTCGATAAGGTTATAGGCTTCCTCATAGCTTTTTGCCCATAATTCCCCTCTTGTAGCTGCATCTACAATCGGTCTCTACTACAATCCCAATCCGTTATAAAAATTGTTGATCACCATCCAATCTGGCATACCGTGATGTGGACACTTTCTCAGCATCTCTTTATACCTCTCCCATGCTTCATATAAGGACTCGCCCTGTTGTTGCTCAAATTAAGAGATAGTTGTCCTCATCTTTGCAGTCTTAGCCATTGGGAAGAACTTGGCTAAGAATTTATGTTCTAAGTCCTCCCATGTAGTTATAGATCCTGCTGGCAAAGAATGAAGCAAACTTTTTGCTTTATCCCTCAATAAGAATGGGAATAGCCTAAGTCTGATAGCATCCTCCGTCACACCGTTGTATCTGAATGTATCACAAATTTTGATGAAGCTTAATAGGTGTTCATTCGGATCATCTATTGCGGCACCCCCAAACTGTACCGAATTTTGTACCATCTGAATAGTGCCCATTTTTATCTCGAATGTATTGGCTGCTATCGCTGGTCTGACGATGCTAGACTGTAATCCATTAATATTAGGCATGGAATATTCCTTCAGAGCCCTATGTTCCTCTCTTTGCTCTTCTCCTTGTACCTCGGCTACTATATTAGCTGTGGTACTTTCTAACTGTGCTTGTAAATTTCTACGAACACTCACATTCCAACCTCTCCCGTTTATGTTGTCCTGAATAGGTGTTAAGTCGGGGTTGGATGACCGCATGCGCATAAAAATTTATACAAGGTCCAGAAATAAAAACAAAAATGGAAATGAGATAAGAATAGATTTGTCTAAGTCATACAAAATAGCTTAAATCGAATGGTAATAATAATTTAAACGCCTTTCCCCGGTAACGGCGCCAAAAACATGTTGCCTCTTTTTTAATTCTAACAAAAGAGCTCTAACTCATGCAAGCATACATGTGTCAACAAGTAATACAGAGCAAGTAAAGTATCGATCCCACAGGGAAAGTTATTTAATTTAAATTACTATGCATCTATTAAATAACTATATTTATATGCTCAAAACTAATGACTATAATTGGTTTGTTACTCTAATCACAAATAATGATTAAAATAATAATAATGATGTAATAAATCAAATCTAAAAATAATGGGACCCTAACTTCATTTAACACTTCATCTAATCACCACTATCATGCAAGACTTGCTCACATATCATAGGAAAGTAGCCAAGAGCACTAAAAGAGTCATAGCCATTTTTCAATGCACTATGACCTACTTAAATAGCATTCACAAGTGATAGACTATGTAATCATCAATATAGCCAACATCACTATATGTCTATGTGAAATTGCAATCATATTGAATTTAAGCAAAAGCCCTAATTCTAACTCATACGGTGAAATAGTATGTCTATCTGGTTCACGAAATATACAAGCCATACAAAACAGCCCTATATACGTATGCTATCATGATTACAACCCATACTTGCATGTTCATTGTCAATTCCATTCAAGTACTAAAAGTGAATGGTGATCAAGCATTCATACATGCAAAACAATCATGATAAAAATCCCATATAATATATAAAATAGTCCAGCATTCAAGCATGCAACCAAACTACATATTAAAATCTGTTAGAATCCCATAATGGAGTATAGTTCATGACTGAACCAAAAGCCCTTATGGGATCAAGGCTAAACATGGCTAATAAGTAAACAATTGAAAGATAAAAGATAGAAACGATCAAACCAATTACTGATTATAATCCACTATTAACGTTCAGATCCTCATATAAATCCAGCAACTGCTAATAAAAATCCACATTGATAGAGAATCCCAAGAAGAATTAGAAAAATAGAGTTAGGCTTCGCTCTACGTTGGAATCTCTATCAGAGTGTAAACCCTAGTTCCCCAAGATAAAAATACGTAAAACTGAATAATAATTCTCCTCTAACACCTGTTAGAAATCGTTTAAAACCAATTACAACCCTTTTAATTAAAAATTAAAATAAAACAAATCAACATTAATCAGCATCGCGCGTGGCCGCGCGCTCCCCCAGTGTACTCCTCGCGTGGGCACGCAACTTGCAGTGAGTCATGTTGTCCATCCGGGTACTCACGCGGGCACGTGTTCCCAAGCTTGTCCTGCCGTGCGGCGTTTTGTTGCTACAACTGATCTGTTTCGCTGCTCCTTCCTTTGTCCATCCACGCTTAGTCTTCTGCTCCACTTGATCCTCATGCCACGCATATCACAGCTTGTGCCTCGCTTCATGCATCCATTCGCCTCGTGCCTTCTAATTCCACCAAATTAGGTCGTTTCCTGCACTTTTTCACCAAAAGGAGTTTTAAGTATATGCAATGCAAAATAACATGAAATGTAACTAAAAATACACTAAAATGTACTTGAGATGGGCATAGTGCGCGTGAATTGGTATTCAATAAGTAGGTATAAAACCCACTTATCAGTGGGTACAATTTTTAAGACACGTGATCGATAAATACGGAATTTTGATGGATCAATCCAAAGTTGAAGATGTGATAAACTGGGATCAGCCGAGAACACCATCAGAAGTACGAATTTTTCTTGGATTGGCAGGATATTACAGAAAATTCATTCAAGACTTTTCCAAGATCGCAACACCGTTAACGAATTTGACTCGAAAATCTGTGAAATTGTTTTGGACAGATAAATGTGAGGAAAGCTTTCAAGAATTAAAGAAGAGGTTGAGTACAGCACATGTGTTGTCTCTTCCGGATGAGACATAAAATTTTGTTGTTTATAGTGATGCGTCGTATCAAGGACTTATCTGTGTGCGTATGCAAAACGGTAGAGTCATTGCGTATGCATCACGACAATTGAAGGATTATGAGAAGGGGTTTCCGACCCACGACTTGGAGTTGGCTGTAGTGGTTTTTCCTTTGAAAATCCGGAGGCATTATCTTTATGGGGAGAAGTGTGAAATATATACAGACCACAAGAGTCTGAAATATATTTTTACATAGAAGGACTAGAATATGCACCAAAGAAGGTGGTTGGAGTTAATTAAAGACTACGACTGTGAGATTTTATACCATCCGGGTAAGGGAAATGTGGTTGCCAACGCCTTAAGTAGAAAGGGTCGGGAGAAATTGATGATGTTGACTGCTCAGAAGGAGTTAATTTGAGCCATTGAAAAGTTTGAATTGGAAGTGAAGTATCCTATGGAAATTGATGAGAAGTTGTTTCAGCTATAATCTGGTACAACCTTACTGGATAAAGTTAAGGAGGCTCAACTACAGGATGAAGAATGTAAAAAGGTGAAAAAGAAGATATCCGAAGGAACTGAACCGAGATTCAAGATGGATAAGGGAGGAATACTGAGATTCGAGAGCAGAATTTGGATACCGCTAGTAACAGAAATTAAGGAAGACATTTTGAGCGAGGCTCATAGCTCAAGATATATGATTCACCTTGGTAGTACCAAGATGTACTAAGATCTTTGACAACATTTCTGGTGGCCAAATCTGAAATGAGATATTGTAGAGTGTATTGCCAAGTGTCTGACTTGTCAGAAAGTGAAAGCAGAACATCAGAGGCCGAGTGGGTTGCTACAACCGTTAGAGGTCCCAGAATGGAAATGGGAACATATTACGATGGACTTCATGGTTGGCCTTCTGATAACTCAGAAAGGCTATGACGCAGTATGGGTTATCATTTACCGACTGACGAAATCCACACACTTCCTTCCGATCAAAATTAGATTCAACTTAGATCGGTTGGCAAGGTTATATATGAAAGAGAATGTTTCGAGGCACTGAGTTTCGGTGTCAATTGTTTCCGATAGGGATCCGCATTTTACATCGAACTTCTAGAAACGTCTATAGGAATGCATGGGTACACAATTGCAAATGAGTACGGCATTTCACCCTCAGACAGATGGCCAGAGTGAAAGAATGATTCAGACATTGGAATATACGTTAAGAGCTTGTGTAATGGACTTTAAAGGAAATTGGGATGATCACCTACCGCTCGTAGAGTTCGGCTACAACAACAATTACCACGCTAGTATTGGCATGCCGCCTTATGAAGCGTTATACGGCAGAAAGTGCAGAACTCCGCTTACTGGGACGAAGTTGGCGAGAGACAATTATTAGATTCAGAATTAGGGCAACAGACAACAGAAATAGTCAAAGTGATCCGAACAAGACTGGTGGCATCTCAAGATAGGCAGAAGAAATACGCCGATCCAGACTGTAAAAATGTTGAGTTTGAATCGGGTAGTTATGTGTTCTTGAATGTCTCTCCTTGGAAGGTAAATATCAGGTTCAGAAAGAAAGGGAAATTAAGCCCAAGATTCATTGGACCCTTTGAAGTACTGTTAAGAATCGGAGAAGTTGCGTACGAGGTAACCTTACCTCCAACACTCGAGAATGTCCTACAACGTCTTCCATGTTTCAGTTTTACGACCCTACAAACCCGATTACAAGCATGTAATTGAATACGAACCCCTATATTTTGAAAAAGACTTATCTTACGAAGAAATTCCTATTCAAATTGTTGAACGGAAAGAACAAGTTCTCAGAAATAAAGTAATACATTTTGTTAAGGTAATTTGGAGGAACCTCAACGCTGAGGAAGCAACGTGGGAACTCGAAGAGAATATGATGAAGAATTACCCTCATTTATTTACTTAAATTATGTGTAAGCGATTCTGGGGACAGAATCTTTGTAAGGGGGAGAATGTAACGGGTCGAATTGATTGAGCCGTGATGGATTTAAATTTTCGATGATTTAATTATTAGATTAATTAATTAATTGATGAAGTTGTGATGGATTAATTTAATTAAATGTGTTATATTTATTAAATTAATGTGGAGAATTTTTATTATTCAAATTATGTATTTATGTGACCTTATTGAATTAAATGAAATATTTAATAAGCATAATATTATTTTAATTAATTTAATAATTAATTAGAAATTTAATAAATTGACATAATTAATAAATGAGAAAATTATTTATGTGACTATGTAAATTAATGAGAAATTATCATATTTTAATTAAATTAAATTAAATATTTGAATTATTGTGTAATTGGGTGTGACATGATTTAAAGTATAGTATAAAAGATCTATTAAATTAAATTATTATAATTTTTTTAATAAGGCCTTAAGGGAGGTTGAGGGCAGTTAACCCATGATCAGTTAACTGACCCCAACTGCGTTCAGTTTCCTTTTAATAAAATTACGACGTCTTAATTTCATTTGTTTGCCAAGTTTGGAAAAATAGTCAGAGAGAATTGAGAATTTGTCAGAGAGAATTTAATAATTTTGAAGGAGATTGAGAGTGAGTGATTGAAGAAACATCTGAGCCTACTAATCTATACTCTGGGTAAATTCTTTAAAAAATTTCAAATTACCTTGTTTATATTTTATGAAAATGGTTTTCAAATTTAATTGTTTAAGTCTCTGTAATCGGAAAGGGTAGTGATTATGTGGATGTATGTGTTAATATGTTAACGTATTATGTTTTTACTATGTTGTCTGAACCATAGCATCAGTTTCATAAAAATATATGTCGTAGATTGTTTCTTCAAAATTACAGAGTATGAAATTATGGTCATATGGCCTTACATACCAAATTTAACACGATAATCATAAGTTTTATCATAAATTTATACTTGTATATAATTATGCATGTTAAAACAAAGAAAACAAACTTCAAATAAACAGATTCGGTGTTATAATGAACCCATAGTGTCGCTTTTCATGTTTTATAGTTGAAAATTTCAAAAACATCAAGAACAGTAAATTATATATTTTAATTATGCAAATTATGTGTTATAACATGTTAAAATCATGCTAGAAGGGTTAAATAATAGTTATATGTGTATGACAATGTTCGGGTATGTCTAAATTCGTGTAGAAATAATTTAATTTGAGGTTTTGGCCATGTTCTGCAATTTTTCATAAATTGCAGAACTGGTACTGGTTCACCTCGCCGCGGCGCCAGTACCACGCCTTAAGTCCCGCGCCACAGCGCCACCGCGCCGCAGCGCCAAGGGCCAAGCCACAGCGCCGCCGCGCAGAGAACAAGAATAAAAGTGGCGCCGCAGAGCCACTATGCGAAATGTCTAGAAATAAATTTTTTTTTAAGTGTTCAAGTCCATGAATGTGATAGTAACCTAATCTAATGTACATAAAAAATAAGTTAGAGGTATAATGAGATGTTAAAATAGATTCTTAACATGTCAATAATGCATTTAAGTATGGATTGAATTGTTGAATGCATAGTTAGCTTATTGTTCGTGTAGGGTAATATTATGTGACAATAAGTATGATAATTTGACTAAGTATAGTCATAACAAAAGTTTAGACAAAAGAATGAACTTGTGATGACTAGTTACGTTATAATTGACTGAAATGTTGAAAGAAAATTATGTGTAGGATTAATTCAAGGATCATGTATAATTAACGTCTAATCTATGCACAAGGCAAGTAACCCTACTTGTTATCATTATTCAAGTTTATAAATTACCTCGAGCAAATTCTCGTTATTATTAAAGCAAGTTCAATTTGTTATATTAAAGATTATTTATCTTTTCAAAGTATGATTCTGTTATACAGTACTTGTTCTATTGTATACCTCTTGAGATCGTTATCCAATTTAAATATCATTTATTATTGAACCTTATTAGACTAGTGAACCCTTATTTGATTCGACTAGTCCATAGTTGATGAACGTTCTAAATTTCAGAACTCTTATTGCTTTATCCAAACCAAACTTCCTTTGGTGCGGACTCTAATGTCAAACTGAGATGAACAACCCTATATAGGGATTACTTATGCATTAGCGTTAAGATATTGTGCACAGTATGATACTAAGGGTTGATCCCCTAAGTTCGAGTAGAAGAGTCCATAGTCTTATGACTGTTAAAGGTTTCAAGTATAACCCTTGATAACCTAGGACATAGTTCAAGGTCTTATGACCCTCAGAAATCTTTTGATTCTTGTTATTCATTCTTGATTCAAAAGTTGAGTTTTATTCCAGAAGTCTTTGATTCACTCGCATGTTATTATATATTGTTATTTCATTTTTATACTTGTGGGCAATCATGTTCACTCTTGCGTAATAATAACATTGCAGTTAAGAACGAAAGATCCGACGAGCCTTCTACTAGCAAAGGCAAAGGCAAGATTAACAAGTGATGAAGACTTGTTGTTTTATGTGATGATATATTTCTGTTTTAGACTTATGTTAATGATGTGTAAGAGGATTAATTGTTTATGTTTTCGCAGTTAAGATTTAAGGTTAGTATGACCTGGGATTTATGTATATTTTTGATGTAACTCCTTAAGGAGAAGGATTTATTTCTATCTATTAATTCTTTCATTTATTATGGGTAGATAGACATATGATGTTTGTATAGTGAATACCAAATCATGTGGAAATTGAAGTACCCGGATTTGGGGGTGTCACAATAGTCTCATCCATCTAGATGCTTCTTGGACTACCTTTTTACTCAATCCCTTAGTAAGCGGATCTGCTAGGTTGTTTTCAGACCTCACAAATTCCATGGAAATAACATCGTTACTAATCAGTCCCGTATAATATTATGCCTCAAGAAAATATGGCTCTGTTTTCCATTATAAACATGGTTCATTGCCCTGCCAAGAGCTGCTTGAGAATCACAATTCAAAGGAATAGAAGGAATTGGCTTATACCACAATGGTATATTAGCCAATAAATTTATTACCCACTCTGCTTCTGTACCTGCCAATTCTAAAGCAATAAATTTAGATTCCATAGTAGATCTAGCAATACAAGTTTGTTTAGCGGATTTCAAAGAAATAGGTCCTCCACCTAAAGTAAACACATAACCACTAGTGGAGTTTGTCTCATCATTATCAGATACCCAATTAGCATCATAATATCCTTCTAAAACACTAGGATGACCGGTGAAATGTACACCTATATTAACTATTCCTTTTAAATACCTCATTAGTCATGACAATGCATTCCAATGATCTTTTAAAGGATTGTGTGTATTTCTGATAAGTTTACTAATGGCATATGCAATATTAGGCCAAGTATAGTTCATTAAATACATTACACTACCAATGATTCTAGCGTATTCAATTTGTACAATACCATTCCCTTTTTTAATGCACACTGGAGTAATAAGGGGTTCCTAATTGCTCTTCATTAAAGAAATTAAATTTCTTAAGAATATTTTCCACATAATGGGGTTGTGATCAAACTAAACCATTTGCATGTTTATTTATTTTCATACCAAAAATCAAATCCGCTTCTCCTAAATCTTTCATGTCAAATTAAGAAGATAAAAAATCTTTAGTAGTTTTCACAACTTTCTCATTCAGTACCAAATATTAGTAAGTCATCCACATATAAACAAATAATCACACCACAATTTCCATTGAATCTACTATAGACATAACTATCAGATTCAATTATCACAAAATCATTAGACAAAAGAGTTTTATTAAATTTGGCATTCCATTATTTTGGTGCTTGTTTCAAATCATACAAAGATTTTACAAGTCTACACACTTTTTGTTCTTCACTTGGAACAACAAACCCTTTAGGTTGACACATATATATTTCTTCATTTAACTCTCCATTCAAAAAGGCAATTTTAACGTCTATTTGGTGGTTTATCAATTTATGAATAGAATTCAAAGCAATTAAATTTCTTATAGTTGCTAATTTAGTTACTGGTGAGTAAGTGTCAAAATAATCAAAACCTTCCTTTTGAGTAAATCCTTTTGCTACAAGTCTTACCTTAAATTTATCAATAGACCCATCAGCTTCTAACTTCTTTTTAAACACCCATTTACATCCTCTAGGCAAATTAACTAGTACCCATGTATGGTTAAACATAATTGAATCTAGTTCACTATTAATAGCATCCTTTCAAAAAAATTCATCAATTGATTTCATTGATTCTTCATAAGTTTTAGGGTCATCTTCAATTATAAAAGCAGTTATAAAATCTGGACCAAACGTTTTCTCAAAATGTTACCTTTTACTTCTACTAGATGAAAATACATCGTCTTTATCTTTCCTTTTAAGATGTTCACTTGAAGAAGGATTGCCCTCATTTCTTATTTTCATTGGAAATATATTTTCAAAAAATTCTGCAATCCTTTGTTTCCAAAATGGAATTATTTTGATAATTATTAATCGCATCTTTAATTACCAAAAATCTATAAGCAGCACTATTAGAAGCATACCCAATAAAAATGCAATCCATTATTTTAGGTCTAATTTTATTCCTTTTAAATTCTGGTATAGCTACTTTTGCTAGACACCCCCACATTTTAAGATACCCCAAATTAGGTGCATGTTTCTTCTATAAATGATATGGTGTATAGTCTATCTTTTTATGTGGAACTCTATTTAAAATATGATTTGCAAAAAGACAAACTTCTCCCCACATATTAGAAGGTAAACAAAACTAATTAACATAGCATTCATCATATCTTTAAGTGTTCTATTTTTCCTTTTTGCTACTTCATTAGACTGTGGTGAATAAGGAGGAGAAGTTTCATATATAATTCCATTTAGTTCACAAAATTTTTTAAGACTTCCCGGATCATATTCACCTCCACGATCAGATCTAAGTCTTTTAATTTTTCTTTCTAATTGATTTTTGACTTCTGCTTTATATTTAATAAACATATCTTCCGCTTCATCTTTAGAGGAAAGTAGATAAATTTGAGTATATCTAGACATATCATCCACAAAAGAAATACAATATTTCTTACCACCTCAACTCATAGTATTTTTAAAATCAGCTAGGTCACTGTGAATTAACTCAAGTAGTTCAGTTTCTCTTTCAACACTTTTAAAAGGTTTCTTAGCATGTTTTACTTCTACACAAATTTCACATTTATTAAACTCGATATTTTCAAGATTAGGTATAAGCTCAAGTTGTTTCAATTTTTTAATAGAAGTCACATTCACATGTCCTAATCTAGCATGTTATATATCCAAAGATTAAACAATATAAGAAAAAGAAGCATTCTTATTATTCAATTCAGCAGAAACATCAAGTACAAATAAACCCCCATTACAAAAACATTTCCCAACAAATTCCCCATTACGAGTAAGTACAAGTTTATCAGACTCAAACACAAGTTTAATACCAGCTTTGTTCAACAAAGACCCGAACACAAGATTTCTACGAATATCTGGCACATGAAGTACATTTTGTAAGGCAATTTTTTCCCATAAGTTAATTTTAGTAAGACTTTCCCTTTTTCTGAAACTTTAGTGGCTCGGGAATCCCCTATAAACACTTTTTCTCTATTAGTCACATTTTTATAGTTAAGAATTACGTCTCTATTCGCGTAAATGTGTCTAGTGGCCCCAATATCTACTACCCAATCCGTGAAATTGTCAACTAGGTTTACTTCCGAGACAACAACAACAATAATATCTTATTTTTGTTATCTTGCCCTTTGCAAAAATGACACTTCATAGAAATATGGTTAGGTTTGCCACATACGAAGCAATGACCTTTAGTAAAAGGTTTATAAATTTGATTTGGATTCTTGAACCTATTATCCTTTCTTCCCATTGATTTATGATTTTTCCCTTTATAGTTTTTGGACTGATTATTTTGGCTCTTTCATTGTGGCTTTTGTTCTACAAGATTAGCTTTGACAGTATAACTTGCAACTACGTCTCCTCTTTCTTTATCCCTGATTCATTCTTCAATGTGGATGTGTGCCACTAATTTTTGCATAGTAAAATCTTTAGTTTCATGTTTAAGGTTCATCTTATAATCTTTCCACGATGGTGGTAATTTTTTGATAAGTACGGCAACTTGAAACGTCTCGCATATTTTCATCCCTTCCCCAATAACTTCCCCCACAATTGTTTGGTATGTATGAACTTGATCTATAACTGATTTTCTATCTTGCATCTTAAAATCTAGAAATTTCCCCACAACATATTTCTTAAGGCCAGAGTTTTCAACAGCATATTTAGATTTTAAAGCTTCCCAAATCTTCTTAGCCCTTTCATACGGATAACAAATATCACACAGTGAATTAGACAAGTAGTGCAACAAGTATCTACGACATGTACGATTATCTAGACTTATCAGCATCTGATTTTTTAACAATATCAGCAGTATCAGAAACAACAACAACAACAACAACAATAGGAGCATCTATGTATAACACATATTCCAAATTCATGGTTTCCAAATAAAACAGTATATCTTCATGCCATCTTTTAAAATTTATACCATCAAAGCATTCAATTTTAGAAAGGTGTAAGGCAGTTTTCATCTTGTTAATAAATCGTAAATCACTTTTTAGATTGTTGGAATATATAGCAGTATTAACAAGACCAAATGACGAATAAAACTGGAACAACTTATCTAGTATGTGAGACCCCAGATTTTATGAATAAAGATTTAATTTTCTCGAAATATTTTTTTGATATTATGGTGTGGATTTGAGATAGTGTTATAGTTGTGGGTAGTATTTATAAATTTTGAAAAGTATGCAAGTGGTTGTATAATATTCGATTGATCGGGGAATATTCTTTATGTTGGGGAATATCCGTATAACGGTACAATCATTGGTGGACCCCGCAACGGAATTATTATCGGATGGAGAAAACGACAAAAATATTTTTATGAGAATAACGGCGGAAGTTTTACCATTAATATTGTTGAACTACTCGGTAGTAAAAGTACAGTAATATGCGTGGTTGCATAGTAGCACACGGTATTGATTATTGATGCTTGTGTGATAAGTCACTCAGTTTTGTTTTATTTGTATTATTAATGTAATAAAACAGAAAGCTTTTTATATAAAACAGAATACTTTTATAAAGTTATTCGTTTTATTAGGCTAATAGTAAAATCTTTTTATATAAAACATAATACTTTTATAAAGTTATCTGTTTTATTAGACAATAATTAGAATATATTATATTTTATTATGCATAGTGTTTGCATAGTGTTTGCATAGTGCCTGTATAGTGTTTGCATAGTAAAATCTTTTATAAAGTTATTCGTTTTATTAGATTATAAATAGAATATATTTTATTTTATTTAAAAGATTTTGCTTTAAATATGGACCGTCAGATTAAAGTACATCAATCTGGACCGTTCATGAGTTAGTTACTATGCAGTCCATTTTTCTATAAATAGAAGCTCATTCCTTCATTATTTCTTACGAATTCACTGAAACTCTAGAGAGATAAACTATAGAGAGAAAGAAGAAAATTATTTTGCTACTTCACTACTCATATATCCAGTACTCTTCTTCTTAAGGTAGGGGATATTATTTGTTGTACTCGTATGGGGTATTCTTTCTTTCTTATTCATGAAGAGAACTTATGTTATTCCATTCTTTATTATTCTGTTGGAATAACCTGTATACACGGGATACCCTATACTTGGTGAAATTCTTCTGTTATTCCATTTTATATTATTCTGTTGGAATATCCTGTCTGTGCATTTTACGCCTGACCTGGTTTCATTCTTTATTATTCTGTTGGAATATCTTGTCGGTGCGTATTACGCCTGATATGGTTCCTTATTTAGTATTCTGTTGGAATAATCTGTCTATGCGAAGTACCTCATGCATAGTGATTTCTGTTGTTATTCCATTCTTTATTATTCCGTTGGAATATCCTGTCGGTGCGAATTTCACATGACCTGATTCCGTTATTATTATTATGTTGGAATAACCTATCTATGTGAAGTACCGCATGCATGGTGATTTCTTTTGTTATTCCATTTTTTATTATACTCAGTTGGTTAAAGTTTTGACTTCTATACTCCATGAAATTAATGGAATATCTTTGATATTTGCGCTTCATCCAGTATCTTTTCATGGAAATATTCTTCTGAGCATTCTCAAATTTTACTATACAAAGAAGTATCATGTTGACAATTTGGACGTTATTGGTTCCTGGATAAATTAATTCTTGAACTTATTTTATTGAATTCTTATATCATTGTCATCATCCTCATGTTTAAATTATGTTGAAAGTCGTCTGTGGCCTGTAGTGCATAGATGGACTTGGTATGATTATGACCAAGGGATTATTCGGTATAATCATGACCATAATGTTACAAATGATGTGGGAAAAAAATCCTCATTGGCCCGTAGTGCATTGATGGACAGTTTTTAGTATGATTATGGCTATGGATTCTCTTCGGCTAAGGGTGCAAAGATGAATTGTTTTATGGCATGATCAGAACCGTTTATGAATACACAAATATTCTTGGTCAGTGCATGGATAATTATGGTCGTGATACTAAAGAATATCCTTAACTGTAGTGCATGGGTTATTCGATGATGTGGATTATTTATTAAGCTGGGTCCCAACGATAAAAGTGATGAAAAACCTTTTAAATCATAAAGATAGTTTATTTTATTCTCTACTTGACTCTTTTAATGGATTGCTTGTTCCGCTGCAGTTAAACTTGATGTTTGTTATATTGTATCAGTTTAACACTGTTTAAGGCTAATGATAATTTATTCTGCATTATCTTAGTCATAATATTTCATATTGGGCTAGTTGAGCTCACCCTTTCTTTCACTGTTCTCTTCAGGAAATGAGAATATAGCTGGGACGAGTCGTAGAACGGAGTGATGGACCAGATGATAGTATTAGTAGTCCTCACTATTCTGTTAAATAGTGTGACAATAAATATAATGAGGACTTATTCTGAGAGTGGATATTATCTAGAAGACAATATTTGTATTAAAACTCACAGCTCTCTTGTTGTATATTAAAGATTGTATTTGTATCCTGTACCATGTATTTGGCGACTCAGAATAGGTGATCTATACCGATTTTGGGGGCGTCACATAGTATATGAAGAAAGCCAAGGCGTAGCAAAGCTATTGTCCTAAAAAGTGATTCCACCCTCACTAGTTATAAACCTTCGGTACAGATGAGCTCCAATGGCGTTCACCTTCCAGGATTTAACGGAGAAGACTTCATTTGCGTGTACTCGCAGAAGAAGACTGTGGACTCGTTTTTGTGGATTGCCCAATTAATAGAGTATGTAAGAACATACTATTTAGAGACAAAAAGAAGAAGAAGATAAACTGTATATGTTGTGTGCTTTCTTCTGAAGAACAGAATTAGTATATATAAATATAAGAAGAAGAATAACGTTTGCAAATAAATAACGTGAATGTTGGAAAGGAAATAAATAACGTGAATATTGGAAATAAATAACATTTACGTTAATGAACGTTGGGAAAAATGTTAATGAAAATGGCTAGGGTTGGTATTAAAAGAAATAAAAGTTAGGGATTTAAGCAAAATAGTGGGCTACCTGGGTGCACCCGTGAGGCATAATTCACCGGATCGGCACCCCCCCCCCTGCACGGGCGTAATGCGCACACACACGCACCAAGATTTTCTGACCAAAAGTCCAAGAACCATGCTTGGCCTAGCCCAATTCCTTAGTCATCCTCATGTGCACGAGTCAATCCCTTTTTCCCAACCAAGTTACTAAGCTCATACCAACAAGTACTAATATACACCATAAGTGTTTCCAAAATAGCCAATGTGGGACTTTGATAAAGCCATAAATTTGAAGCATAACTAATAAAGATTACCTATGATTTATCATACTGTCAATAAAATTTAAAAAATTAATGGCATCTCACACAAGCTATAAAAATGCAATTATTTTCTTAAGAATAGAATAAAGTAGGATTGATCGATTATTCTATTTTTCAAAAAATAAAAAGAAAGTAAAGAAATGTCCCATCAGATATTTGTACAAAAATACCTATGCGTGCACATGTCAATATTTGGTACCATGTGGATGTGGTCGCAAGACATTATTTGGTCTTGAACATATTTTAACCAAAAAGTATATGATATTTCCAAAAGAAGCTTCTCATCATTAAGAAGAAGAGAAACAAACATACTTTAATAAATTCCCCTTAAAGATTAAATAATTATTTTACTATTGGAAAAGGATATATACACATACACACACATCTTCCATCAAGTTTTCAAATCACCAACAAATTATGGTCCTTAAACTTATACTCCTCCTAATAACCACAACTTGAGAAGTATATATGCCCTCACTGTAGACAATTTTCAACACATACCACCAATGGAGAAGAAGGATTGTGATATTTACCATTGACTTATTAACATCTATGATCAGGATTCTCGGAAGACCAACACGAACATGATCAAATTTAGTTCCTAGGGAAACATTTTCTATAGCAAGAACAAAGCCAATTGCACCCAGGCTCTTAGATGTTTTTGAGACTTTCTTAATTGATGAAATGGTAAAGTGATGAATGTATAATCTTAAAAATATATCAGTAGACAACAACAACAACAACATCAGTACAATAATGGAATCATTTTGAAGCTACTCACCCGAGTTAGTAAAACAACGTATTATGAAAGTTAGTCAAATATACATTTACTAGTCTTCATTTGAATCAGAATCTAAATATTGGTCGTTACAAAGATATTTTTTAGGAATGTCCCTAGCTTTGAACATTCTAAGTTCATGTGTTATTCTAAATCTAAAGTTATAAGCCTCGTTTGGACTCCACCTCGGTTCTTTCATGATGTTTATCTGGTGCAAAAAGAAATCTACGTACTTTACAACATAAACACCACAAGCATCTAAATTCCACTATCTCGACCTATTCACACAAACTTCAACTTTTGACTTTAATTTTGGCCACTTTGCTTTAGGATTTGCCAGACGAAGCAACAAAGGAACTAACTCCACCTATAAACCACAAAACAATTATTTAATTCCCAATTTACAATATATGTATGTGTGATGACATGAAAAAAGTAATATATTGATGAACTCACCACAATCGCAAAGAAGTTTTGATATAATTGTGATAATGGCATTAATGGTTTGTCATCACAAAGTGGGTCAAATAGAATTACTTTACACTTGTTGGCACTCCAAATAAATAGGCAGAAATAATTGTTGCTTTTGTTGATGAATGGAATGAATATGTAATGAAACTCATGTATTGGAGCACCAACTGAAAGATTGATGTAACTTCTTAAAAATTTGAGCGTGGTTGCATTGCTTACTCCGGCACTTGGTAAGTGTTAGGTGCCCAACCCCGCAAATTATGTTGGCATGAAATAAAATAAAGCCCATTGTTGGATACCTTCACTCCTCATCATAGCTTCTCTGTCTCTCAACAACAATAAATATACATCCAATACATGTGCCCATAACCAACCATTGGGTCTTAGATAGTTCACATCCTTAAACTCTAATTTGTATATATCATCTGAATGGATTTAAGGAAAGTTTGATGGGTCGTGAGTTGGACTAAACTAATGGTGATTTAACCAAGTGATTTTCTCAATCTGTAAGTACTTTACAAAGTGAGTGTGCTTTGTTCCCTCTCTCCTTCTAACAGGCAATTTCCTACTATGCTGAGTAGAAGGGCCAACGATATATTGAGTCTCTTGAATTGTAGGTTGGGGTCTCGTCATGTGAATCTATATTTGTCCAACTTGAGGTTACATTGGATTTTGTTTAGTTGGAACCCCTATATAATCATTCATGAACGGCTGGTGTAGTGTATTGAACCATATCTCATACATGGTTCTTAACTCAGCTGGCAGTTCAATTGACAAAAACTTCTCAAAGATAGCTTTTGCAGTCTCAATCTAGAATTTAAAAAAAATTATATTATTAAAATAAGGACATCAATTCAAAACACAACAACTTTAATAAATATTATAAATTAAATAACTTACAGTGTTTACAGCCACATATTGGTCGATGAATGCCCGTGGTTCGTAATCTTCCCCTTGATGCTTAAAGGGTCGAGGATGGTGTATTCGTCTCCGAGTAACTTCTCTGTACCATGCCATATAATCATTTGTACATATATGTTGTAAAGCCTCCGACACTTGCCCTTCTAAACTCTCTATGTACGCCTCCCACAATCGAATATAATTGGCCCTGTGATTTTCATAATTTATTCTCTCAAATAATTTATGTTCCTCCCTCAATTCCACCATATTTTCAGCATTAGGTGGATACGACTACAAATATCCAAATTGCCTCAAAAATTTGTCAGGCATTTGGAACTCAACAATGTCGTAATGTATCAAAGGAACACGAACGGCTCCACCTAACCTTACCTCAAAAAAGTCCCAAGCCAAACGTCTATCAAATATCTGATATGGACACCACACAATATCTATTTCCAACATATTATCAAACTCTCCTCGGTAAAACACAAGGTGGTGATGTGAATTTTTTTGGCGCTGATAATGTTTTGAATTAGGATCAAAAGAAAAGTATGCCCATGATAATGCCCTAGGTATCAAATTTTAAGACATAGGCCTATGGGTAGGACGGATAATGTTGAACCTTTCATGAGCCCACATCATAAGAAAGGTTGCACATCCTGCAAATTTTTTCGCTTTTTTGCGAGTAGCATCATCCAAACCCCTATACAAATGCCCTAAAACTGCATCCCCCCAAGCATATGTAATGATGTCTTCTAATCTTTCCAATAACAACAAATATCTCAGATGCACAACAATTTTACTCTTGGTTGGAAACAAAATAACGCCACATAAATACAACAAATATGCCTTAGTGTGTTTTACCACATCATCTGGAGTAGCATCATCAGATACTTGTCCATATCTATGTCTTAACCAAGGCAAACTTATGCCCCCCCCCCCCATTTATAGCATTGGTCCCAGTCATCTACTGCAAGTTGTTGCCCAAAAACCCTTACAAAATAGCTTTTGGGATGGTCTCGTTCTCCGCAAGTCAAAGGTTTTCCTAATATAGGCACCCGAATAAAAATTCCACATCCTCTAAACTTATGTTAATCTCTCCACAATTTAAGTGAAACGTATTTGTTTCACTTCTCCAACGGTCAACAAGAGAAGATATAAGAGATGCATCATTTTTTGATACTATAGCTTAATGATAAAATATACCAAAACCTAATTATTCTAGTATATATTCTTGTTGTTCAGTCAACTTCCATTCAGTTAATTTTATGGACATTTGACAAATTTCTAATACACCCATATCCTACAAGTCAAACAACACAATCACATTAATTGTCAAAACATAAATATTTCTAACAAAACTTTAAGAAACTGAGAGTTGTTATACAATAAAAAACTTACATTATTTTGTCATAAGTCTGACGATACATGATTTTCTTAGTCCCATATCAAAATAAGATTAAAAGGTCCGGGATTAATATCCATATCTTTAAGTATACTTGAAGCCACGTAGATCTTATAAGCCTACAAACCAACAAACTTTATATTAGCATAGGAAAACTTACTAGTAATAAGTTCATAATATTACCCAAAGAAAGAAGTACATAATGAAACAAGACATCTAAAACAACAATATCTCGTGCAACATAATATATTTGTCACATAAACACAAACAACTTCAGCTTTAAAGATTTTGTAATATTGTCTAACATACAATATTCAATAAGCGTATGATATTTCTTAAAGCATTCGTTGAGAAAATAAGAGTATGAACTTTTTTTGGGGGGAAAACTTTAGGAATTACATATTAGAAGAAGACAACTAAACTTTAATAATTACATATTCCATGTAACTTTTGTGTGACAATGACTGATAAAGCTTACTCTATTTTTTCTTAGCATGATTTTGAATCTACACATCAATAGTTATCTCCAGTTCCAACTCACAGTAACATTTGTTATTCCTAAATCAACAAACCACAAATTATAATCAAAAGTTTCCATTGACTAAATATATGTTATATTCTTGAACCTACACACCACAAATTTCTAGCAACTGAACTTGTTTTTATACTCAACCCAAGTAAAAACGTGGGCATGGAACAACCTCTTATTGATTTATGACCAAATTCAATTTATTTCTATCACAGTAACTTCAGGCACATCACAAAGATATTAGCTCATACTTTTAACAAGAGCATCACAAAGACGTCAGGTAATATTTATAAGAAGTTGAACTGATTAAAAAATATAAAATAATACCTTGGTTATCATAATGAGGAAAAGTTGAGGTCAATCACAAACCTGATTCCCTTTGTTATTATCAAAACATTCTTTACAGAACAAAAATCAATTTTTTACCTATCAACATTCAATTGCGAACTAGGGTTCATGAGAAATCATGGAAAATCACAACAACTTTATATTTAGGAGAGAAAGAAACAAACTTACCTATTAAATGTTGTTTATTTTGGTGTTGATTATAAATTTTTGTTATCTATATACAGTCGATTGAGAGATATAGTTCATGCCCCAAATAGCTGCACATGATGTTATCCTGAGTTTTGTTACCTTTTTCCCCCAAATCGTTTTCACATCCAAGGATATTTAGACGCACAAGCCCCAATTTGGGGTTAAATGCTTATTTGGTCAATGTAATATAGGTCAACTTACAAGTGAGTCACCAAACCAATTTTTCTTATAGTCAACTCACTATACCTTACTTTACTAACAAAAAATTAAATTTTTGGTAGCGGGGTTAAGTTTTTGAACAGAAAAGTGACGTGAAAAAAATTAAATTACTGAATCCTAGTTATTACACACATAAGCTATAGCCCACCTGATTCGATCCAACCCATGCCCACCCATCCCACCCGATCCGATTCGACCCATCTCATTCCAGTAACATTAAATAAAGAGTTCATCGGTTCAGTTCAGAAGGGGCTTAACTTAGGGTTCTTCGTAAGAGTAAAGAGTTCAGTTCAAATTAGCAAATCCTTAAAGTAATTAAGAGTAAAAGAGTTATACAAAAATGTATGTAGAGAAGATGAGTACGTCAAGTGGGGTAGAGAGCTCTTATAGAAGAAAAATGGTGAGCATATATACAGATTCGCAATGCGACACTGCCTCATTCAATCCCATCAGTCTGTAGATGTGGAATCGTTGCACCCATGTGGGAAGCATGGAAAGATGGAACCCTTGATCCAGGTAGATGATTTGTTGGTTGTAGCAGGTATAAGGTATATGAATTTTGCAATCTTTTTTTAAAAAAATTATATGAAATAAAAAAAGGGATTTAAATTTCACAAATCTTCCTCTATTGTATCTTCTCAGCAGGAGCCAAAGATGTATTGTCAATTTTTCAAGTTGTGTGACCCTCCATTCATTGAAAGATCAAGGGAAGTGATAAAAAAAATTAAGGGATAAACTATGCTCAGCGAATGAAGAAATACAACGGTTGAAATTATTTGAGAATGGAAGTGAATCAAGTGTGCTCAAAGAATTGAAAAGGGAAAATTCCCAAAAAAAACTCAAAAGGATGTGGCTTTTTCTAATTAGTTCATGGATGATGTTTTTAATTTTTTGTAGTAATAGTGGTTTAAACCAACATTGGGTAAAATGATTGTAATATTTTGGGATGGTTTGTGTTTTATTGTTATTGTGGAAGTTTAGTGTTTGAAGGTTATGATTATAAATGTGGAAGTCTGGATTTTGAATCCCTAATTTTAATGAATGGAATGGAAAAATAGATCATTTTGCTCTTTTGGTGTATTTGGTATATATGGTAATCTAACTAACATATGGAATGGAAAAACATAGCATTTTGCTATTTTGGTGTATTTGGTATGGTAATCTAACTAACATTTGGTATTTGGTATGTTAGAAATAGAACAACACCATAGTGACAAAGCTAAACATAGCATATTGCTCTTTTGCCATGGCATTGGTATGACAACATTTTACCAAAATGCTATGACATTATTAAGCTCTATTTGAAATAGAATTACACCATTTATCAGTAATGATTGTCCAACTAAAAATGTTACAACCAAACTATAATTTAACTTTAACCAAACCACGACAATAAATGTTACACCCAAACTGAAATATATTGTTTTGTGCAAATCAAACTAAAATACATTTATAAATAATCAATAACATTGATAACCATATGTAGCATTACATCTGTAGCATCAGTTGGTACTATTTTCCCAAAAATAATCAGCAAATTATACCAACTAAGAAGTTATACCATACATATATAATCAATTATCCCATACCAATTCTAAAACTATACCAAAAGAGTATGACCAACTTTCTCATACATATATAACCCCATATACCAAAATATTATGACCAGCTATTCCAAAACACTATGCAAAAGAGCTAGCAAACTATACCAAAAGTACACCACAATATATAACTTAGTAAACATTTTTCTTACATGTTACTACTACTGTTTTGTGTTACTTCCATCCTTCTGCCTTGGTGTTTTAAATGGCTTGCATGTTGAAGACTATGACCCTCTAGTGTATGCTTCTTTTTTCCTTGTATTTTCCTGGTTTGGTGCTGTAGAAGATGGTGGAGTGTTTGCTTGTCTTTGCATTGTATTTCCCTGGTTTGGTGGTCTAGAAGCTGGTGGAGTGCAACATTCCCCAATTGTTGTTGAGATCTTCTTTTTTCTCATAAGGGTTGGAGTTGGCATCTGTTTAGAACAAATAGGAACAGTTAATAAACATGGGTAACTTCTTTAGCAATTTCTTTTAAATTATACTTATAAAGGTAATTTCTTTAGTAATTTTTGTTAACTTCAAATACTATCAATTAAAGTAAGAAAATTAGAAAGAATTGGGTAGAACTTATACTTACAAAAGTTACTTTGTCTTTGTCTTTTCCAATCTCACTTGCATTGTCATCCTTTTTACCTTTTTCGGTACACTATGGAATAAAATAGGAATAATCAATAAAAAATTGCAAAGATATGAAAATGGGTATATATATATAAAAATAAAACTTACAACATTTTCAGTAGGTGGATTCACTTGTTTTTTTGCTCTTATTTTTTGCCTTGGGGACTGGAGGTTATGGGCATGCATGTAATGTCCAAGTGGAGTTGGGTGTTTTGGACACCTGAGTCGATTGTGACCCTCTCCCTTGCATATGTTATAGTGCATCTTCCTCCCTTTCCTTGACAACCTACACACATTCCCACTGTTATTTGCTCCATCCTCCCACTCCTCTTTTCTTCTTAACATTTTTGTCCTTCCCTTCAACTTCTTTTCATAAGTGGAGGTAACAAGATATCACAATTAGTAAAGTCCCAAAAATCTTCCCCATTCAACACTTCTAAGGTATGAGAATAATTCTTAATGTAAGTGTTCATAGTGTACCAATGAGCCACATAATCTATTGGGTTTCCATATATAGAATGAATTGCCTTAACATCATGACAACAAGGGATTCCTGTCAAATCCCACACCCTATATGCACAACTTTTCTCCACAAGGTTAACAGTGTATCCTCCTCTACATCTCTCTTTCACTTGGAACTTTGACTGTCCATCCCATAAAGCTTCACAATGTATAGATTGTAAGATAGCAGCATCCAATTTCTTCTTAATCCTTGGGCATATTAATTCTTCAGTCTTTAATATTTCAACTTTTTTTGGTACAACCTCACCATAATTTGATCATATATCTCAGCTAACATGTGTAACACTGGCATATATCTTGCCTTTATGATCCATGAATTGAAGCACTCAGACATGTTATTATCCACATTGTCAGTCTTTGAGTGAGTCTCAAAGAATGCCTTGAACCAAACCTTGGGATCTTGCTATGCCAATTTATTATGTGCAGGAATTGATACTCTTTTAACCTCTGCCATTGCCCTTTTATGTGCTACTGTATGAGTTGCCATGGTTGCCTCCCAAAAAGTTGTTTTAAGAGCTTAGGAAGGATACTTCTTCCTCCAATTTTCATAGATGTGCCTTGCACAGTTTCTATGCTCTATATGAGGAAGAAGATATTGAATAGCTCCTTTCAACCCTTGAAAATATCAACTATTAGATAAATGTACATGGCCACAATTTCAAAAATAAATAATGATGTGAATTATAATTATTACCAAATATTAACAAAGATGTTAACCTTTTGTTGGTCAGATATTAAAGTCAGCCCATAACCATCTCCCAACGTAAGATCAGACACCAACAACTGCATGAACCAAGACCAACAGTCATAATTTTCACTCTTCACCACCACCATAGTTATAGGAAATATTTGATTGTTTCCATCCCTACCAACTGCAGATAGAAGCTATCCACCACACACTGTTTTCAGAAAACAACTATCCAAGCCAATAACAGGCCTACATCCAACTTTCCGAGCCTTTTTCAAAGCATCATAGCAAATATAAAATCTCTAAAATCTTAGCACATCTTCAGGATTCAATCTGGTTGTTTTTATGTCAACTGTGTTATTCTTATTACTCTTCACTATATCAGCCCCAAAGTCCCACGCCTTTGCATAATGATCCTTCATAACATGTTGAATCCCTTGCAGTGCTAGCAGTCTAACCCTCATGCACTTAACCTCTGTAACATCCAACTTCAGTTTCAACTTTATCTCTTCTTGCATCTCCCTTAATTTCCGGCTAGGATTCTTCCTAATCTTGTTCCCATAGTACTCAGCCAAATACTTGACTATAACCAGCTTATTTTGAAGATTCTGGTGCAATTGTGAATGTTTAAGATAGACTTAACCTGCCATGTATCAGTCTCTTGTATGTAACTAGCCCATAATTTCCGTGGACATCCTTTCTCACACTTGACTTGGCATCTCTTCAAATCATTGACTGGATACCATAATTTCCTCCCATTTGCAATGGAGTAGTCTCGTATGGCATCTTTAAATTCCCTAATGCTAGAAAATGTCATGTACTCCTTAAATTTTATCAACTTCTTTTTTATCTTCTTGTTGTAAACCTTAACTGACTTTCTTTTTTCTTTACTAGGGGGAGGCCCTACATAGCAAACATCCTCATCTTCTTCACTGCTCTCAAAAAGAGACCTTAGTACATCACTGTTCTCATATTCACTGTGCCATGATGGATCATCTGAATCACTAGTCTCATATTCATTACCCTCAATATCTTTCCCAATTTGTTTTCCTCTATGTGTTTCAATTCCGGGTCATGTCCTGCCACATGTTCTTCAACATATTCAGGCTCACCCTCATCTCCTTCATCTACCTGATTTTCTCTTTCCTCTCCCTTTTTTCTATCTCATGTCTCTCATCCTCCAACTTTGTGTTCTTGTTCATCTCCCTCTTATACTCCCTAGCCATCCTCCTAGCTTCTACTAATTCTTCGTCACTACAGTCTTCATCAAAATCACTATCAGAGGTATCTATATCAGAACATTGCTCAATTATTCTTTATTTACCCATTTTGGACTTCCTTTTAGCACTCTTTTTGACATTCTAACATTTTCTACTCCTAATATCACTCAACTTCTCCCTAACCACACTTTCATCACCCTCACCCTCACCAATCACATTTTCATCCATAATTTCATTTACATTACCAATAACATTATCAGCCACAATTTCAACATTTTCAATCACATTATCAGCCACAATTTCATCAACATTTTCAAGCACGTTATCAGTCACGTTAATACTAATATGCTAAACCAATATGGAGGTTTGATCAGTATTATATGGTAATACATGGTCTACATAGACATCAAGTACACCTTGTGGCAAGAAAATATTGACCATGTCTCTTATACTAGCATCATCATGAATAAGTCTAACCCCATTTTTAATAACTACTCCATCAATTTTAAAATAAACACTTGATTTAGGATGATAATTGAGTTCAGTAGCTAAGTCATTAATAGCACCCATACAAATATAATCAACATCCAATCGTGGAATATGATAAATATTACCACTACACCAAAAATGGCCTCTAGCGAAGGAAGTTTTGTGAAGGAATTTATTCCTTCACATGAGGAGTTGTTTAGCGAAGTAACAGTGAAGGAAAAAGTTATAGTGACTGTGACGCCCCCAAAATAGGTATACAACACCCATTTTGAGTCGCCAAATACATGGTATAGAAAGCAAACTACAACTTCAATAATACAATTGTCGTGCAAAATACGACAATACATACTGTGAGTTTAAATACAAATATTGTCTTCTAGACAATATCCACGCTCAAATAAGTCCTCATTATAATTATTCAAATACTATTTTATAGAAATATTGAGGACTGCTAAAACATCTTTCTAGAACCATCACTCCATACCCCGACTTGATCCTGTTATGTTCTCACCTCCTGAGAAGAAAAATGGAACAAAAAGGAAAAGGATGAGCTCAAATAGCCCAGTAAAGAATATTATGACTAAGATAATATATAACAAATTATCGTTAGTCCTCAATAGGGAAAAATCTGATACAATATAATAGACAACAAATTTTAGATCAACAACTACAGCGGAAACAGCAATCCATTAGAAGAGTCAAGTAGAGAAAGAATTCCACTATCTTCTAAGATTTAAAAGTCCATCATCAATATTTATCCGTGTCACATCAATTAATATATATCTTGAATCAAATATTCATCTTTGCACTACAGGCCAAAGATATTCATTTGTATCACCAGTTGGTCATGTTCATCTCAACACCTGTTCATCTTTGCACTACGGGCCAAAGATATTCATCAGTTAATCATTTATCTTTGCATTATAGGCCAAAGATATTTAGTAATATCATCATTTAGGACTTGGGATGATGAAAAATATTTTAAAGAAAACGAATCCAGTGAGACAGAAGGACAATTAGTAAGGATTCGCAAAACAGTTTATCCAAGATCAATAATACTTCATAATAACCAATTTTAAAGCAAAATTCAAGAATAACGATCTAAATATTGATACAATCAAAGATAGTAACCATAATAGACATCTTACACAAAAAGAAGAAAATTTCATTTTTCAGTGAATAGTGTCGTATTCGTGAATAGTGTTGTATACGTGAATAGTGTGGTATACGTGAATAGTAACTCCGACACAAAAAGTTCTAAATTTGATAAAAACGTTCACCAATGTTTTGGCATAATGATATTAAAGAAAATAATATCATTTAAGAAGAAAATAACATCACTTACCTCAAAATAACAGTACTTTTGATCGGAATATCGGATAGAAAGCCGAAGGAAACTTGTACCGAACAGCAACTCTCAAAGTATATAATTACTCACTAAAATACGCTCGACAATATAGAGAGAAAGAAAACTTGTTTCTGGTGTGATTTTCAATTCTAACCTAAGCGTCTATTTATAGGAAAATGTTAGAACGTCATAGGAGACTAAAATAATAAAATATTTTATTACTTAACAATTTCTCTACGCATGCTAATCAAGACTCAAGACTAGCACCTCAATGCTGAAAATTTCAGCAGCCCATGTGTATTCAACACAAGTGGGTCCCACCCATAATTTAATAAAAATCATTTTATTTTCTGAAACTTCAACAATTCATAGAAAATAGACCGTTTATCAGAAAAATACGAATTTTATATTCATTCTGCCTGAAATCGAATTCTCTACAACTTTATAGCTTTGAGTTTTTCCAAATTCCAAACTTAAAATATCTGGAATCCACAAACGGATGATTTTTTAATACCTCCACACCGACAAAATACTGATAAAACACCTCAGCATTAATTCCTTCATTTTTTATCCACATAAAAATAAATATATCCATCATTTATATCCACATCAAATAAATATTTCCTTATCATATGAATCAATAATTAATTATTCAAAAATAATATTACAAAATCAAATTTATGACAACCAGGTCATTCCTAGGAAAGAGGGGGCTTTCCAATAAGAATTTCTCCTTACTGGCGCACAATTAGGTGATCAAACCTCTCCTTGACAGAACTTTTTAGACATTGCCAATAATGCTATCTAATAATATTATTCAAATAGTATGAAGTATTGATATGATAATGGAAAATATTGTGCAGTGATAATTATTGAAACAACAATAATATAAAATATCAATGCAACAATTATTGAATCAATAAAATAAAATATCGAACAATAATTATTGTAACAATTATTGAGTAGTGCCTTCTTACGTAAGAATCAATAATTCAAAAATACTGTGCATCCACGCGTATTACTGTATTTTAACCACCGGGTATTCTAACAGTGTTAACGGTAACAACTACGCCGTTATTTATAAAACTCAAACATGTCATTTTTTTTATTCGACAGTTATTCTGTTATGGGGCCCACTAATGACTGTGCCGTCGTACGAATATTCTCCGACAACAAGAATATTCCACGACCAAACGAATATTCCCCGACAACAATGATTATTTTATTACAACTTGCTTATTTTGCAAAATTTGCATATTTCACCCATAACCAGAGAATTATATCAAATTAATACCTTATTATTCACAATAATAATTAGAGGAAATTCGATTTTATTTATAATAAGTTGGGGTTTTACAACCTCCCCTCCTTATAAAATTTCGTCCTCAAAATTTACATACATACCAGGTGTTTCGAAAAGGTGAGGATACCTCGCTTTCATTTCTGAATCCAACTCCCAGGTCATTTCTTCAATATCATGGTTTCTCCACAAAATCTTAACTTGTGGTATAACCTTGGTGCGTAGGACATGCTCTTTCTTATCCAAGATCTTAACAGGTACTTCTTCGTACGTTAAATCTTTGGCTATCTCGTCTGGTTCTAACGCAATAATATGGTTCAGGTCTTTAACATATTTACGAAGCATGGATATGTGAAAAATATTATGATCACGAGACATACTTGGAGGTAATGCGAGTCTATAGGCCACATTTCCTATTCGGTCAAGAATCTCAAATGGACCAACAAATCGTGGATTGAGCTTTCCTCTCTTTCTAAATCTTGTAACTCCCTTCCATGGAGCCAACATGTAACAATACATGATCCCCAATATTAAATTCCACGTCCTTTCGATGAAGATCAGCATAACTCTTTTGTCGATCTTGTGAGGTTTGAATATGTTATCGAATCTTTTGGATCTTTTCTGTAGTCATGCATACTAACTCTGTTCCCAACAACGTTGCTTCTCCCACCTCATCCCAGCATACTGGAGAGCGACATTTTCTTCCATACAACGCCTCGAATTGAACCATGCCTATACTTGCTTGATAACTATTGTTGTAGGAGATTTCCACCAATGGTAGGTACTTATCCCAGCTCCCTTTGAAATCTAGAACACAGAGTCTTAATAGATCTTTAAGGGTTTGAATAGTCCTCTCTAATTGTCCGTTCATTTGAGGATGGTATGCCGAACTGAATCATAAATCCGTACCCATAGCTTTCTGCAAGCTAACCCAAAATCTTGAAGTGAATCTTGGGTCACGATCCGAAACTATGGATACTGGCATGCCATGCAATCTAACAATCTCATTCACGTACATATGAGCAAGACATTCAAGGGAATAAGTTTCTCGTATCGGAAAGAAATGGGCAGACTTGGTTAATCTATCAACAATAACTCAAATAGCATCTATGCCTTGAGAAACTTTGGGAAGACCTGTAACGAAATCCATAGTAATGTGTTCCCACTTCTATTCCGGAATCTCAAGTGGTTATAATTGACCCTTTGGCACTTGATGCTCTGCCTTTACACGTTGACAGGTTAAACACCTTGAGGTAAACTCCGCGATCTCTCTCTTCATATTGTTCCAGCAAAATGTGTGTCGAATATCATGATACATTTTGGTACTCCCAAGATGGATTGCAAATGGTGTGTTGTGTGCCTCCATCATAATTCTATGCTTCAAGTCAGAATTGTTAGGAACACAAAGTCTGGAGTTGAATCGAAGTATTCATTCTTCATCAATTCTTGCTTTTGGAATAGCACCTTCTTGCACTTTCTTCTTCATACGCATAAGCTCCAGGTCCGTAGCTTGAGCAACTTTAACTTTATCGATTAAAGTCGGTTCTACTCGTATATTCGTCATCATCGTGTGGGTCCCTGGAGTCTTTAATTCTACCTCCATCCTTTGCAAGTCATACATAATGGGCCTTTGCATTGACAATACCGCACTCATACTCGGATATGATCTTCTACTCAATGCGTCAGCTATTACGTTCGCTTTTCCCGGATGATATTGAATAGTGTGATCGTAATCTTTCAATAGTTCAAGCCAACGTCGTTGCCGCATATTGAGTTCTTTTTAGGATGAAGAAATATTTGAGGCTTTTATGGTCCGTATAAATCTCCACTTTCTCCCCATACAAGTAGTGTCTCCAAATTTTCAACGCGAATACAACTGCTGCCAACTCTAGATCATGAGTAGGATAATTCCTCTCATATTCTTTAAGTTGTCGTGAGGAATAGGCTATGACTTTCCCATGTTCCATGAGAACACATCCTAACCCTTTGTCTAAAGCATCGCTATAGATAACAAATCCATCCGTACCAGATGGTATTGCCAGAACAGGTGCCGAAATGAGTCTCCTCTTGAGCTCTTGGAAACTCTTCTCGCATTCCTCGCTCCATACAAATTTTATATCTTTCTAAGTCAACTGACTTAATGGAGTAGCGATTCGAGAAAATCCTTCCACGAATCTCCGATAATAACCAGCTAAGCCCAGAAAGCTACGCACTTCGGTCACCAACTTCGGTTGCTCCCAACTTTGTACTGCTTCAATCTTTGCCGGGTCAACAGATACTCCATGTTTTGACACCACGTGCCCAAGGAATGTTACTTCCTCAAGCCAGAACTCACATTTCTTCAGCTTGGCATTAAGTTTGTTTTCACGAAGCCTTTCAAGTATCAGCTTCAAATGGTACTCATGATCTTCACGACTTTTAGAATAGATGAGGATGTCATCAATAAAGACAACAACGAACTGATCTAAATATTCCTTGAATACTCGGTTCATCATATCCATGAAAGTAGCAGGAGCATTAGTCAATCCAAAAGACATGAATAAGAATTCATAATGCTCGTACCGAGTTCTGAAGGCAGTCTTTGAAATATCCTCAGTTTTAATCTTCAGCTGATGATATCCAGAATGAAGATCGATCTTTGAAAAGAATTGTGCTCCTTGCAACTGGTCGAACAGGTCATTAATACGAGGTAGCGGATACCTATTCTTGATGGTGACATAGTTTAATTCTCGGTAGTCAATACAAAGTTGCATAATCCCGTCTTTCTTCTTTACGAATAAAACAGGAGCACCCCAAGGAGATGTATTTGGACGAATGAAACCGATATCTAATAATTCATGTAGTTGGACTTTTAACTCCTGAAGTTCAATAGGAGCCATTCGATATGGGGTTTTAGAAATAGGCTTTGTACCCGGTTCAAGGTCAATAAAGAATTCAACATCACGTTCTGGGGGTAGACCGGGAAGCTCTTCAAGAAATACATCAGGAAATTCTCTAACCACAGAAATATTATTCAAATCTGACTTGTCTTTATTCAAATCCATAACATGGATAAGAAATCTTAACATCCATTTTTTAATAAACGAATAGCTTTGTGGTTTGATATGACAGTGACTAATTTTAGTGGTTTAGTACTTTGAATTCGTATGACAGGTTGGTTAGGAATATGAAAACTAACAACCTTACAAAAACTATCAATTTTGGCATGATGAGTGGTTAACCAATCAATTCCTAAAATCACATCAAAAGCAAGTATCTTTAAAGAGATAAGATCAACAGGTAATGTGATAGTGCCAACTTGGATCATGCAAAATTTATGAAACTATAGATGTAACGAAGATTTCACCCAACGGAGTTTTAACAGATAAATCAAAATCCAATTTCTACGGAGTCAAGTTTAAACATTGAGCACAAGAAGGAGAGATAAAAGAATGGGTAGAACCGGTATCTAGTAAGGTATAAACTTTGCAAGAGTTCAAGATTAGCTTACCCATGATCACCTCGTTCGGGTTTCTCACGTTTTGGCCAGTCACGACGCTCTTCTAGGAACCGCTGATTTTGACTTATCCAGGACAGCCCTTGGAGTCACCATCCCCGTTGAACTTGGTTTTGTTACAGAACAATCCCGAGCTATGTGGCCTTCCTTTCCACAGTTGTAACATACCTTGGATTATTGTGGATAATTTGTGCTGATATGTCCCTCTTTCCCGCATTTGTAACATCTAACAGGCAGTCATTCTCCTCCCCTAGAATTTGTTGTTGGTGTTGGTGCCGCTGCTAATGTCTTCCCGTCATTGTTGAATCTCCTCTTTCTAAAATTTCCACTTGACTCACCTCTCCTATTATCATGGCCACAATGACCACCCGAGTGGTTACCGCCTTTGTTCGTATTTTTCCCTCCTTGTTGGTTATCATCGCTCTGATGACTGCTGTCACTGGTATGACCCTGGTTGTGGTCCCTCGGTTGAACATACTCACTATCTCGCTCTAATAATTGAGCCCTGTTGACAACATCTGAATACAGAGAAAATTTATGAGAGATAAGGTATTGATGAATCTCGGGTTTTAGACCTTTCAAAAACATCCTTGTCATTCGTTCCTCATTCTCTACCAAATGAGGTGTAAACCTGGATAACTCAGCGAACTTCGCCTCGTACTGGGACACCGTCATGTTATTTTGTTCTAGTCTGATAAACTATACCTCCTTCATATGACGAATACTTTCAGGAAAGTACTTGTCATTGAATAGTTTCTGAAATGTTTCCCAAGACATATTGAGTGCAGCAGGCTGGGTACGCTTCACAGACTCCCACCAGTAGTCTGCCTCACCGCGGAACATAAAGGTGGCGAATGGAACCTTCTGTTCCTCCGTGCATCCCAAGACATCGAATATCTTGGTAATTTGCTTGACCCATGTTTCCGCCTTGATCGGATCCGGCTTTCCAATAAATTCTGGTGGTCCCAACTCCTTGAACTGCTTGGCTGTGATAGACCGCACGTTGGTATCACTTCCACCCGTATTTTGTACACGAGTCTCCCTCGTCTGATTTTGCATAAACTGCAAAAAGCTCCTAAACATTACATCATTCATTGTTTGCTCGGTAGTGTTATTTACAGGAGGAATATTGTTTTCCTGTTGCATGTTCTCCTTGTTTGTAACTAAAGGTTGTTCCACAGTCTCATACACTCCATTGTTAACATTCTCAGCAGCCATTCTTAAATACTGCCATAAAACAAGGGTCAATTAAACAAATTAACATATCACATAATATCCCTATATATATTATGACTGACCAACAAATAAGCTTAGATAGGACACACTAGCGAAGAATTTACTCATCTTTCCCCTCCTAGTTCTATTCCCCGATCTTCGCCAGAGACCATATCCCTAAGCTTTGATACCAACTGTGACGCCCCTAAAACAGGTATACAACACCCATTCTGAGTCGCCAAATACATGGTACAGAAAGTAAACTACAACTTCAATAATACAATTGTCGTGCAAAATACGACAATACATACTATGAGTTTAAATACAAATATTATCTTCTAGACAATATCCACACTCAAATAAGTCCTCATTGCAATTATTCAAACACTATTTTATAGAAATAGTGAGGACTGCTAAAAACATCTTTCTAGAACCATCACTCCATACCCCGACTCGATCTTGCTATGTTCTCACCTCCTTAGAAGAAAAATGGAACAAAAAGGAAAAGGTGAGCTCAACTAGCCCAGTAAAGAATATTATGACTAAGATAATATATAACAAATTATCGTTAGTCCTCAACAAGGAAAAATCTGATATAATATAATAGACAATAAATTTTAGATCAACAACTACAGCGGAAACAACAATCCATTAGAAGAGTCAAGTAGAGAAAGAATTCCACTATCTTCTAAGATTTAAAACTCCATCATCAATATTTATCCCTGTCACATCAATTAATATATATCTTGAATCAAATATTCATCTTTACACTACAGGCCAAAGATATTCATTTTTATCACCAGTTGGTCATGTTAATCTCAACACCTGTTTATCTTTGCACTACGAGCCAAAAATATTCATCAGTTAATCATTTATCTTTGCACTACAGGCCAAAGATATTTAGTAATATCATCATTTAGGACTGAGGATGATGAAAAATATTTTAAAGAAAACGAATTCAATGAGACAGAAGGACAAATAGTAAGGATTCGTATAACAATTTATCAAAGATCAATAATACTTTCATAATAACCAATTTTGAAGCAAAATTCAAGAATAAATATCAAAACATGGATACAATCAAAGATAGTAACCATAATAGACGTCTTGTACAAAAAGAAGAAAATTTTATTTTTTTAGTAAATAGTGTCGTATACGTGAAAATTAACCCCAACACAAAAAGTTCCAAATTTGATAAAAACGTTCACCAATATTTTGGCATAATGATATTGATGAAAATAATATTATTTAAGAAGAAAATAACATCCCTTACCTCAAAATAACAGTACTTTTGATCGAAATATCGGATAGAAAGCCGAAGGAAACTTGTACCGAACAGCAACTCTCAAAGTATATATAATTACTCACTAAAATACGCTCGACAATATAGAGAGAAAGAAAATTTGTTTCTTGTGTGATTTTCAATTCTAACCTAAGCGTCTATTTATAGGAAAATATTAGAACGCCATAGGAGACTAAAATAATAAAATATATTATTACTTAACCATTTCTCTACGCATGCTAATCAAGACTCAAGACCAGCCCCTCAATGCTAAAAATTTCAGCAGCCCATGTGTATTCAACACAAGTGGGTCCCACCCATAATTTAATAAAAATCATTTTATTTTTTGAAACTTTAACAATTCATAGAAAATAGACCGTTTATAAGAAAAATATGAATTTTATGTTCATTCTGCCTGAAATCGAATTCTCTAAAACTTTGTAGTTTTGAGTTTTTCCAAATTCCGAACTGAAAATATCCGAAATCCACAAACGGATGATTTTTTAATACCTCCACACCGACAAAATACTGATAAAACACCTCAGCATTAATTTCTTCATTTTTTATCCACATAAAAATAAATATATCCATCATTTATATCCACATCAAATAAATATTTCCTTATCATATGAATCAATAATTAATTATTCACAAATAATATTACAGAATCACATTTATGACAAACAGACCGTTCCCAGGAAAGAGGAGGCTTTCCAATAAGAATTTCTCCTTACTGGCGCGCAATTAGGTGACCAAACCTCTTCTTGACAGAACTTTCTAGACATTGCCAATAATGCTATCTAATAATATTATTCAAATAATATGAATTATTGATCTGATAATGAGAAATACTGTACAGTGATAATTATTGAAACAGCAATAATATAAAATATCAATGCAGCAATTATTGAATCAATAAAATAAAATATCGAACAGTAATTACTGTAACAATTATTGAGTTGTGCCTTCTTACGTAAGAATCAATAATTCAAAAATACTGTGCATCCACGCGTATTATTGTATTTTAACCACCGGGTATTCCAACAGTGTTAACGATAACAACTACGCCGTGATTTATAAAAATCAAACTTTTCATTTTCTTCATCCGATAGTTATTCTGTTATGGGGCCCACTAATGACTACGCCGTCGTACGAATATTCCTTGACAACAAGAATATTCCACGACCAAATTAATATTCCCCGACAATAATGATTATTTTATAACCACTTGCTTATTTTGCAAAATTTACACATTTCACCCATAACCAGAGAATTATATCAAATTAATACCTTATTATTCACAATAATAATTAGACGAAATTCGATTTTATTTATAATAAGTTGGGGTCTTACAGTGACAATATAGTTATTAGCGAAATAAACATCCTTCACAATTTATATTTTTTTTCTCACAAAATTGGGGCGAATGAAAGATTTTTGGAGCCAATTTATGATAAAAATTTGCGAGGAAAAAATCTATTTAGTGAAGGAATTATTACTCACTATATTGATTTATTCAGATGTTTTTTGCGAGGGATAAAATTGGTCACTATCTTGTTTTAAATAATTTTTTTTGAATTAATTGTAGTGAATATAAATACCTTATATATTTTACAATAATAAATTTAATTTTAATAACACTCTTTAAGTAACTTACAATATTAACTATTTATTTTAATAAACTATATCTTAAACTTTAAAATTTCTCCATAAAAATTTATTTTTATGATCATAAATAAAGTTGTAAGTTGTAACAAAAGTAATCACAACCACCTTGGTCGTTCTCGTCTATAAACAAACAAAGCACTTGTATTCTCTCTCTAGATGAACCTTCGCCTGAATCGACTCATCGAAGCCCTAATTTTCTCTCTCTTCAAATCCTTCACTTCCATATCTCTCCTCTTCCCCTTCCTCAAGCACTTCCTGATAGACTCCACGGCACGCTTGCGTGAGGTGGTCGTCGCCCCGATCGTTTCTAGCACAGTTGTAGGGTGAATTGCTTGCAACACCTTAACCCCTCGCCTATATGTAGACGGTAATTTTGGTACAATTGCTCGCGTTCGGAATTCTGCGTTGAATGGACACCAACGACACCTTGACCCCTCGCTTATATTGAAGCGGTAATCTCGGTACAATCGACGATTGATGCGGTAGAAGACGCCACACACAACTATGAATTGTTGTATGATAAGTCAAATTGAATCTCAAAGAAATAACTAAGAAAAATACTTAGGAATTCTTCAAAGAACCAAAAGTAGAGAATAACCTCACAAATATATTGAAATAATGAATAATGTATAATGTATAATGTGTATTGTTTACATAACTTGGACCTCTATTTATACTACTCAAAACAATCTAAATCCAAATAGGAATTTATAAACTATAACCCTAATTTCTATAAGGAAATAGAAATCAAATTGGAAAAGAAATTCTAATTAAAAAGAAATCCTAATCCTAATAGGAATTCCAAACCAATTTGGAATAAAAATCCCTATTTATTACAAACCAATTTAGAAAGTAAATCTTAACTATTAATAAATCCTAATTACAATAGAATTGTAAAACCTAATTTTCCTTATCGCGTTGGAATCAAACTGAAAGTCCACGTCAGTTGAATAACTTGTTGTATCCTTTTCCCAATTGGATTCGAAATTTAAATTACCTGAATATATTAACCTTCCTTGCATATACTAGCTGAGTATTTAATGTTAAGTCCGTGACCCACGTGATATATATTATGGTTGATGACTTGAAGGGTCCCATGTGATATGCTAATTAATTGAGAAATAATTCTTTAATTGAATCCTTGGACAATTTCCAGTCCAAACTTCTTGATTTGCTTGACGAATCCCTAGAACTTGAATTGAATTATTGTCGTTTGATGCGAGCCCGATCAGGATTGTATCATTCCCCTCCTCTTGAAAAGGATTTGTCCTCAAATCTGACATTCCCTCCTTTTGAAAAGAATATGTCCACAAAACTGATCCTACATAAAAATAAACCAAGTTAATAACATCAAACAAAACATAACCACAAATCTCACCTGACAAGTTAATTGAATAAGCAATATCAGCAACGCAAACAAGAATTTGAAAAGTTCCAACTCCTCCTGGATCAAATATGAAAATGAAAAACTCTTCATGTGATAGATTCTTCCAATGATGAATTCCCGGATCAAACGGAAATCTTATAATCTCGATCATTTTCAAACATAACCACGTCAATGATCCTGGGTCAAATATCAACTTTTGAAATTCATCAGGTCGCATAAGCCCATACACCTGAATCCCTGGATTAAACACAGAATAAAACAAATCAACAAGTTCCTTTTGTCTAATCACAAAGAAATTAAATAAACCAAAATCATATGCATAGTCTACTAAAACAATATTCAAAACACTTCCCTGTAGATGTCTTATGCATTGAACGGGATGAACTGCACGATCCATGCTTCCCTCGATGAATATGATCCTATCACGAATCAGCAAAACACAACCAACCTTTCTCCTTCCATTGACATTAACACAGTCAAAATCATATAATAGCACCAATGCAATAAAAAGGTCACAATCACAAGTTGAAAACTCAATAACACATTTATCCGGATGACGCACAAACTCATCACATGCTAAAGAATTTTTCAAAGTGTTGACAACAACAGGAATATCACCAAAATAGATATTAACAAATTCTCCCATGAAAGAATGCAAACTATGATCCAACAATCCCATGGAATTATGCAATGTCTTAGCTAATCCAAGTGAACTGCCTAAACATGCAAATAACTTATATCTCAATCCATCTTGATGATAAACACTTTTCAAATCAATACCAGATGATAGCAAATCATGCAATGAAAATTTCTCGATCGGAAAAACATGATCACTACCATTATCAACTAATGACAAGTCATGTATAGACTGACTAGCATGAAAATCCAAATCATCATATGGATAAGAATACCTAAAATGAATTTCATGCAAATAAGCACATCGAAAACGAGAAAACATATCATGATCATAAACTAACTCAACAAAGATCAAATATCCACCATAATTTATGATAAAGATGATTTTACACCCAAAATAGCTAACAACAAATTTTCTAATGGAAGCATGTAAAACATGTTTTAAATAACTCATGAAAATACTAGATGCATCAGTTAATCTAAGAAAAATAACTAACCACCTATATAACTCACATGCTAAAACAATTTTCCATTTAACACAATCTCTCGTGCTAAATTGATTAGGCATTATCATCACATGACCATTATCACATGTAGATAAAACATAAGTACTATGCAATTTATCAAGCATATTATCCAAACAAGAAAAAGAATAACGATACTTGTTTACCAATTCAAAATCGACGAACAAACTCGTTGTCCCATCCTCCTTAGATACTATGATCTCATAATCAACACATGAACTCATGTCTTCTCTCACGATACCCACTTTCACCAACTCTCCAACCCGCCTTGGTAACTCCGTTGTCTCCTCGGGAATACTATCAGCTGATCGGTACGGAATGATAGTACGGGGTATTTCATCAACAACCTGTACAAGAGACAAAACAAAACTAGACAAAGAAGAATCATTAGTGTTAGTATTCAAAAGCGCCGTCTTGTACGAATGTACAGTCATTGGCTTTTCAAAATATAACTCACTTTTCAACTCACTTTCCTTTTCATAGTCACATATTTCTTCTCTCTCTTCTTTATGCTCACCCTCTCGTTTGTTTTTCTCTCGTTTGTTTTCAAGGTCACTCTCATTCTCTTTATTCTCAATCTCTCTTTTCTTTTCATTCTCACTCCTTTCAATTTTTTCTTTAACATTATCAATCTTTCGAACAATTTCTTTTTGTCGATCTTTTTCACATGTATTTCCTTGTACGAACTCATCTTCTTGATTACTTTCTTTCGAATGTTCACCATCTTGCTTTAGATCATGGATTTCATCTTGAACATTCGAACCTAATAACTCTCCTTGGACTGCATATTCTATAATTTCTTCCACCTCCCCCTGCTGATCTTGTTTCTTTTGCACCTTAGGAGTATATTGTAGTTGCATCCAATAATCTTCCTTGTTTACTTGTGTGCGAACACTCCTGTTATTATCTATTGTAGATGGCCCTGAAGGTTGCTCTACATGTCTTCGAGATGTATATTCCTCCTTCCTGTCACGCTCTACTGGAGCAAACCGCTTTCTCATTGCTGATTTTAATTCTGTCCCATGTCTCGAACGGACGCTCCCCATATTTTTGTTTGCTAAGCTGCCACCATATAATTGTATGATCGGAGAACTCTTGAACTGCTCGTCTGACCTTCTTCCTCTCGGAATAATCATGAGAGTCAAATTCTCGCTCCATTTTTCTCTCCCATCTCAGATATGCCTCTGTATCAATATTGCCTTGAAAAGTATTCCTTCGAGACCCATAATAACTTTCATAGTTGTAGCCATACATGTTTGCTGCAAAACATATGTTAGCAGATAAAAATTTTCCTCACACACTCCCTTACGTGTTTCGCTCAAATAATGATGAATCACTCGTGTATCACTCAAATTTGGCTTCTACCCTCTAATAATCTTACACTCTTGCCTTTTACCTCTAATATTCTCTCTAATAGGTTCTTCTTGAATTCTCCTAGCAAAATTCTTGGTTTTACTAATCAATTCAAAAATTACTTATAACGAAACAAAATTATAGATGGTGTAACTATTAGAATATCACAAAATCACCAATCGATTACCTTGTACTCCTCTTGTATGCGTCAGATTTGTAAATTGTAGCTCCGTTTCAGAATTGATGATGATGGAACGGTATGAAATCTTCGTTGGAATTTGATGGTGTGCTACAAGTTTGGTTAGCACAATGAAAATATGATTTTTTTTTTCTTTTCCTTTTTTTTTTCTATTTTTCTTTTCTTTTTTTTTCCTTTTTTTTTTCTTTTTTTTTTTCTTTTTTTTTCTTTTTTTTTACAATATATATTTCGAAAGAAAATTAAAGATAAGTAACTCGCTAGAAAGGCTTAGCTTTGATACCAAATGATAGACTCCACGGCACGCTTGCGTGAGGTGGTCGTCGCCCCGATCGTTTCTAGCACAGTTGTTGGGTGAATTGCTTGCAACACCTTAACCCCTCGCCTATATGTAGACGGTAATCTCGGTACAATCGACGATTGATGCGGTAGAAGATGTCACACACAACTATGAATTGTTGTATGATAAGTCAAATTGAATCTCAAAGAAATAACTAAGAAAAATACTTAGGAATTCTTCAAAGAACCAAAAGTAGAGAATAACCTCACAAATATATTGAATAATGAATAATGTATAATGTATAATGTGTATTGTTTACATAACTTGGACCTCTATTTATACTACTCAAAACAATCTAAATCCAAATAGGAATTTATAAACTATAACCCTAATTTCTATAAGGAAATAGAAATCAAATTGGAAAAGAAATTCTAATTAAAAAGAAATCCTAATCCTAATAGGAATTCCAAACCAATTTGGAATAAAAATCCCTATTTATTACAAACCAATTTAGAAAGTAAATCTTAACTATTAATAAATCCTAATTACAATAGAATTGTAAAACCTAATTTTCCTTGTCGCGTTGGAATCAAACTGAAAGTCCACGTCAGTTGAATAACTTGTTGTATCCTTTTCCCAATTGGATTCGAAATTTAAATTACCTGAATATATTAACCTTCCTTGCATATACTAGCTGAGTATTTAATGTTAAGTCCGTGACCCACGTGATATATATTATGGTTGATGACTTGAAGGGTCCCATGTGATATGCTAATTAATTGAGAAATAATTCTTTAATTGAATCCTTGGACAATTTCCAGTCCAAACTTTTTGATTTGCTTGACGAATCCCTAGAACTTGAATTGCATTATTGTCGTTTGATGCGAGCCCGATCAGGATTGTATGACTTCCTGTACAAAACCCTAGATTTATTCTCCATACGCGCCATTCTTTTCGACTACGACGACGTTTTCGACTACGACGACATTTTCGACCGCCCTCTTAGTCGGCCTTACGAACGCCTCTCTGACATCGACCACGCCGAACAACTCTACCTCGTTCACTACAGGTACGATTTCAATTTCAATTTCAGTACAGTATTTTTTTGTGTCGAAATTATTTAACTCCTATTTCTTGGTCCTGAAATAGTGGCGTTTTACAAAATAGGCATGCATTGCTCGTTGGATTATTTTTAGGTGGTGGAATGAGTTGCGAGAGTCATTGTTTTCGAGTGATGTTACCGGCGTTTTGTATGCTATCAGGTCGTCGCTGTCTCAGGCCGCTAATGGTTGGGACGGCGATGAATTGGACCTTGAAATTGTTATGGATTTGAGAAGAGATGCGGCAGAATCTTCGGAAGAAGGTGGCTCAGTTTCAGTATCAGGGTGTGAGTACGCTTTGGTTTTGGAGTGGATGTTTTTGCGGGCTCTTAAATGGTAATGTATTGAAATTGAAGCTATATTTAATAGTTTATATTAGGGGAAAATGAAGGGGGTATGGGGTAATTTAATTTTGTTCAGGAGTTAATTCATTTGATCGTAAATATGTATGTTTTACAATATTGTTTGTTAGAGCTGCTTTATATATCAGAAAAGATAGAGGGATGAATAAGAGTTGCATGTAAGAGTTAAGCAGTTTAATAGCCCCACTGTCCTCAAAAGGATTTTCTAACTACATTTTTCACATAAATTAAGAAAAGTAAAGTAGAGAAAAGAGAGTTGAAAAAGTTCCAAATTTTATCTTTAGTGGCCGAACAAAGATTACATATAGTGATTAGTCCTATTTTTTTATACTAGTGGACCCCTCTAAATGACACACTTGCCCTTTACTTTATGTACTTATTGTCATCTTTTTTAGGAAAAAAAAATTTATACCTCAGGCCATCCTTTTGAGGATGGAGGAAGTAGATTATAACTTACTTTTGTAGCTGGATTAAAACTGAAATTTTCACCAATTAATTACTTTTTTAGTGTCCGTCTTGTCATAGTAAGGGTTTTTCCTCTGGATTATAACAATATGAGTGCAGAAGTGGCCAAGTTGTGTTAACTTGTGACATTTTTTGATATCTGAGTGTTCATTCTAGAGTAATTTGATTTGGAACTTGAAGCCGTTTTACCTTTTATCTTGACTAGATGTAGGAAGTGCAGTTACTGTGGTGAATTTATTGTGTAATATGTTTAGCATTGTATATTGATACCTGAAATATGAATGGAGTGATTTTGTGTGTATATCCATACAATTTTCCATATAGAGCTTTAATTTGTATGTTCATGTTCAGGTTCGAGTTTGATTATTATTATTATTAGCATAGTTTTAATATCAGAAGACTCTATTAACATTGTGAGCTGAAGTGCTAAATAAGCATGTTCCCACATATTCGTCCCACATATTAATATTGTGATGCTTTACAAATAACATACACAATCTCCGCTCGTCTAAAACTTTCAAAGCCTTAAAGATCTATGTTTGTAGGTGTTCAAATCCATGCATTGATTCTGAAATTAAGTCTAAGTTGTGAGATTCCAATTGGTAATGCAGTAATCAACATATACTCTAGCATTGGGGCTGTTAATGATGCTTCTAAAGCTTTTGATGACATTGTGAACAAAGATGAAATCTCATGGAGTTCTATAATTGGAAATTATCAACAGAATGGATTCGAACTAGAATGGATTCTATAATTGGAAATTATCAACCAGAATGGATTGGAAATTTCTCTGTATTTTTCTTTCTGCATCTCTTTATCAACTGGCTATTAATTTCTTCGTTTCTGAGTTAATACTTTTCAATGTCATAGAATTCTATGTTCTTGTACTTTTGGGATATTATCTCTGCTTGAACTTTCCTTGCTGTGTCTATTGCACAACCAACAAGAATGAGAACTGATGTGCCTGCGAATCCTGTAAAAGCTGTCAGGTGTACTGTAGTTTGTTCGATTAGCACAGGACCAGCAGCGAGAACAACTAAAAATGCGGAACCCAGAACTGATAGTCTACTAAGAACCTAAATTTCAACCATAAGTTAGTACATAGCCGTTCTGAAGCTACAAGTTTATGAACTCACATCGAATACCAGATGTATAAAGTAGGAAAAATTATAGTAGTATGCTTGTAAATACCAGATGAACTCACATTGAGCCTTAACATTACAGTAGTATGCTTGTAAATACCAGATGAACTCACATTGAGCCTAGTTAAGGTTGGGTGAAAAGCTCTCCTGTACATGGATTTTAAGTTTCCACAACTCTGTAGAGGTATAAACTACATAACACGGGTGGGTGTGGCTAATATGGATTTTAAGTTTCCACAACTCTGACCATGTAAGTTAGTAAGGCTGATTTAATTGCTAGATGTGATATGTTTGCGATTTCAGTTGCTTCTATTGCCTCGTGCCATGGTTACATTCTTTAAACTTAAGTCATGATTGTTTTACATAATGTATTGCTTGTACAAGTTAATCAATTCGAGCTATTTATAACTTGAATTTGCTGGTATAGAACCAATGATCTTAAGTGGTTAAGATTCTGTTATCAGATCAGATCAGTTATCAGGAATCTAAAGTCAATAGATATAGGTATGTAACCATGCCATAAGAAGCCTATTTGATTATGTACAATATGTTCTCATTTTTTATTATTTTTTATATTTTTTGTGGTTGTTTGATATTTCAGTAAGTAGTAATTTGCAATTATGAAAAATTTAAATATGCATGCTTAAATATTAGTTTTTAAAATGGTCAATTTGACGAAAGATGATAGAGAAAACTTACCCTGAGATGGAGGGAGTATTAATTTGAGGCACTATTTTGTCAGTAGTGATTTCCTCCCCCTTTCAGTTTATTGGCAATTCATACAAATCTCTAAATCATCTTCTGCACTTGCTTCGTTATTTGCACAATTAAATTGGTCAGTCTATATTATATCAGTTTGTAACAGTTAGCTGTGAGTGTGTGTTATGTATATAATATATATATTATTTGTGTGTGTTATGTATATAATATATATATTGGGAGATCCTTTATGGGTTTCATGCACGTTAAAATTGTTTTGCTTTCCTTTTTTCAAATAGTGGAAATAATCAGGTTGTTACATCATCCGGGGAGGGGGTTGCCATTAACCTGGTTGGGGGTAGGAGTCAAAACTTTGCCATCTGGATTCCCCCATCCAGGGGAATACTAAGGTTTCACGACTTTCTATCTATCTCTCTTTGTGTTTTTTTTGATAAGTGTGTTTATTTCTTTCTTAATCAGGTGTTTGCCCCTTTTTGCAGGTTTTTGTGCCTAGCAAGGATGGTGTAAAGACACCAATGTTCATAGTGGCTAGAAAGGATATTGCTGTGGATGGGTCACACCCATACTTACTATATTCATATGGGTAGATTCAACATTATTTTGAAACCATCATTCAGCGTTAGTCGTATTGTACTCATGAGGAATTTAGGTGCAATCTACAGCCTAGCAAGCATCCGTGGTGGTGGGGAGTATGGAGAAGAAGAATGGCATAAAGCTGGTTGCCTTACAAAAAAACAGACTTGCTTTGATGATTTCATTTCTGCTACTGAGTATCTGTTATCTACAGGTTACACACAGCCCAGAAAGTTGTGCATTAAAATTGAATTTCGGTGTTTCTTTTGCAGGAGGAACTTAACAGGCCCAACCTTATTTCCCTGAAGAAAATGATGACGAAGTGGACCTAACATGATGTACACTTCATTCCTTCTAGCTCGTTATTTTTTTAGTTTTCTTATTTTAGTTATTAAATATTGTAAGTAATATGATCCTTGAGAGATCAAGATACAATAACAAATTCTGTACTTATTGTGACTTGAGCATTATCTATTTATATATGGAGTATTAGTTTTAATTTTTGGCTCTTTATGCAGTTTATCAATTAGCTTGAAACAAGTATATATGACATGATTTATATTAACTTGAAATATTAAATGTAATATTTATTATAGCATTTAATAATAATAATAATAATAATAATAATAAATATGAAATTAGTTATTTGAAAATTAATTATAATTTGCAATGAATTTTGATTATTTATCAATTAATTTTTTTTACAAATTTATAATCTGTGAAGGATTTTACTTGAGAAATGGATTTTAATAAAGGATTATTTTCCTCACTAAATCTTTTTTAATTAATTAGTTAGTCATCAATGAAGGATTATTTCCCTCACTAATTTGAAGATACATTCTCAATTTATAATTAATGAATGAAAATTTTCTCCCATTAAATAAATTTGTTCTTCACAATAAATTATCTATGAGGGAATAAAGTTGTTCACTAATTTCAAATAGTCTTTCTTAAAATATTATTTGTGAAGGAAACCAATCTTTCACTAAATAACAATATTCCATTACTAAATACAATTTGTGAAGGAATAAGTTATTCACAATATATCCTTCACAAAAAATATTTAGTTACTACTTAGCGAAGGATACCCAATTGCGGGGAGGTCTAATGTGAGCACTCGTGTGAAGAAGATATTTTTTCGCAATAAATCACTTGTGAGAGATATAGGGCCACTAGTGAAGGATTTGTCCTTCACTAGAGGCCATTTTTGGTGTAGTGTACCTCCCACATAGTGTGACGCCCCCAAAATTAGGTATACATCACCCATCTTGAGTCGTCAGATACATGGTACAGAATTCAAATACAACTTACTAATACCACTGTTGTGTATAATACGACAAAATACAACTGTGAGTTTGAATACAATAATTGTCTACTAGAGATCATACAAACTCAAAAGGAGTCATCAATACAATTATTGTCACACTATTTAACAGAATAATGAGGACTACTAATACTATTCTATGGTCCATCACTCCGTTCCCCGACTCGTCCCAGCTATATTCTCATTTCCTGAAGAGAACAGTGAAAGAAAGGGTGAGCTCAACTAGCCCCAGTAAGAAATATTATGACTAAGATCATGCAGAATAAATTATCATTAGCCTTCAACAGTGTTAAACTGATAAAATATAATAAACATCAAGTTTAACTGCATCAGAATCAGCAATCCATTAAAAGAGTCAAGTAGAAAATAAAATCTACTATCTTTTATGATTTAAAAGGTTTTTCATCACTGTTATAGCTGAGACTCAGCTTAATAAATATTCAACATCATCGAATCACTCCTGCACTACGGCCAATGATATTCTTTAGTATCACGACCACAATTATTCATGCACTACGGCCAAGAATATTTGTGTATTCATTAATGGTCATGATCATACCAACAACTGTCCACCAATGCACTACGGGCCAATGAGGATTTTTAATTTTTACATCATTTGTAATATTACGGTCATGATTACACCGAATAATCCCTTGTCATAATCATACCAAGTCCATCTATGCACTACAGGCCACAGATGACTTTCAACAAGATATAAACATGAGGATGATGACAATGATATAAGAGTTCAATAAAACAAGTTCAAGAATTATTTTATCCAGGAATTATTAACGTCTAAATTGTCAACACGATACTGTTTTGTGGTGTAAAATTCAAGAATGCTCAGAAGAATATTTCCATGAAAAGATACTGGATGAAGCGCAAATATTAAGGATATCCCACTAATTTCATGGAGTATAGAAGTCAAAGTTTTATCCAACTGAGTATAATAAAGAATGGAATAACAAAAAAAATCACCGTGCATGCGATAGACCGCACAGACAGGTTATTCCAGCAGAATAATAATAACGGAACCAGGTCAGATTAAATTCACACTGACAGGATGTTCCAACAGAATAATAAATAATGGAACCAGGTCCGGCGTAAAATGCACAGACAGGATATTCCAACAGAATAATAAAGAATGGAACCAGGTCCGGCGTAAAACACACAGACAGGATGTTCCGATAGAATAATAATAAAAACGGAACTAGGTCCAGCGTATAGCACAGACAGGATATTCCGACAGAAATATAAAGACAGAATAGTAAATGGATGTCACCAAGTATAGGGTATTCCGCGTATACAGGTTATTCCAACAGAATAATAATGAATGGAATAACATAAGGATTTCACCAAGTATAGGGTATACCGCGTATACAGGTCATGTATAGGGTATGCCACTTTTACAGGTTATTCCAACAGAATAACAAAGAATGGAATAACATAAGTTCTCTTCAAGAAGAAAGAATAACACCCCTTACCGTAAAAGAACTGGATATAGAAGTAGTGAAGTAGCAGAATACTCTTCTTCTTTCTCACTATAATTTTCTCTCTATAGCTTCTCTCTATAATTTCTCTCTCTAGAGTTTCAATGAATTCGTAAGAAAATAATGAAGGAATGAGCTTCTATTTATAGGAAAATGGAATGCATAGTAACTAATCCATGAATGGTCCAGATTGATTTACTTTAATCTGACGGTCCATATTTAAAGAAAAATCTTTTAAATAAAATATAATATATTCTATTTATATAAAAAGATTTTTACTATAAAACACTATGCAACACTATGCAAAACACTATGCAACACTATGCATAATAAAATATAGTATATTCTATTTATAAAATAACTTTAATAAAGTATTCTGTTTTATATAAAAAGATGTTTCTGTTTTATTACGTTAATAATACGAATAAAACAAAACGTCATCATCGCTATAATAATTCATATTATTAATCGACAATAATTGAATCAAACTGAGCCACTTCTCACATAAATATCAATAATCAATATCGTGTGCTACTATGCAACAACGCGTATTACTGTACTTTTACTACCCAGTAGTTCAACAGTATCAACGGTAAAACTTCCGCCGTTATTTTTAATAAAATATTTTTGTCGTTTTCTCAATCCGACAATAATTCTGTTGTGGGGTCCACCAATAATTTTGCCGTCGTACGAATATTCTCCGACAAAAAGAATATTTCCCGACCAAACGAATATTTTATAACAACTTGCGTACTTTGTAAAATTTATAAATATTACCCACAACTATAACATTATATCAAATTTCTTCCATAATATTCAAAAATAATAATTATAAAAAATTCATCTTTATTTATAAAAACTGGGGTCTTACAACCTCCCCTTCTTATGAAATTTCGCCCTCGAAATTAGGGTACGTACCTGGTATGTCGAAGAGGTAAGGATACCTTGATTTCATTTCAGATTCTAACTCCCAAGTCATTTCCTCAACATCGTGGTTTCTCCACAAAACTTTGACTTGAGGTATAACCTTGGAGCGTAGAATATGTTCCTTCTTATCCAAGATTTGAACAGGAATCTCTTCATACGTCAAATCTTCCGCTATTTCGTCCGGTTCTAACTCAATAATGTGGTTCGGGTCTTTCACATATTTACGTAACATGGATATGTAAAAAACGTTATGAACACGAGATATACTTGGCAGGTAAAGCAAGTCTATAGGCCACAGTTCCTATTCGATCAAGGATTAAAAATGGACCGATGAATCGAGGATTGAGTTTTCCTCTCTTTCCAAATCTTGTAACTCCTTTCCATGGAGTAACACGTAACAACACATGATCTCCTATATTGAATTCCACGTCCTTTCGATGAAGATCAACATAACTCTTTTGTCGACTTTGTGAGGTTTTTATACGTTGTCGGTGAAAGTAATATGCACACAAGTCAATCATGTTTGATGATAAAGCATATACTTTGTAACAATCTTATTCATTTATTAATAAAAAGTATTAATTTATTAAAGGCTTTTAATTATCTACATGATGCTGTTTTATAATATGTGATAAACCCATAGTTTAAGCAATGCTTTTAGAATAATGATGATGATCATTCTAATGAGATCTAAATTCTTAGAAAGCTTAAAACTAAAATAGTTCCCAATCATTGGATTACTAAATTGGAGATTAGTGAATCCGGATAGATTGGTACATACGTTGCTTGCTCATTTGATGAGGATGATTGATCTCATGATCATTTGTGTGGAGACACTAAAGCAAGTATGTAGGTGCTTATTAGAGAATAAGTTCACTGAACGTGACTCGCTAAGAAATACCTAACGGATTTTTACTTGCCTGTCAATAGGAATTCCTGTAGTGATAGTAGTACAAGTGATCCTTGGACTTGAGATCATCATAGTATCTTGTGTATGATGAGTTATACTTTGACTTATTCCTTAAGACCCTTAGGGTATATCAAAGGATATGCTTGGGTATAATAAGTTATACATGGAGATAATGTATGATCAATAAAGAATCTACCACTTCTAGTAAAAGAAGAGAAATATCCTATGTGATTCGATAAATGACAACTCAGTAGTCCTTGGCCAATGCAGAATGAAATTAGAAAGGAGTTTCTAATTTGCATTATTTGGTGTTGTGCATTTAAGAGTCGAAATACATATAATTAAATAAAATAAGACTTGACAGTAATTCCATGTCTTATATTTAATTGGGACATTGTATGGTGGAAGGATTGAATTGTACAGTAACTATTTACTCAAAGGTTCTTTTATGATTAATGTTGAAATCTATATTATCTGGAAAGTCGTTGATCGCTAGGGAGGCTTATCCCTATTGTAGAATAAATATTATTTATTTAAATAAATTAATAATTTAATTTATTTATTTAAATAAGATTAGAATTGTTCTAATTAATTTATTCACAACCGGTTTAATATGGAGAACCTAAAGGGTCACACCATAAAAGGAAGAATAATTATTTAAGAAGTTAATGGCATAATCGTAATAATATGTTAAGTATATTTAATTTAATCTATGATGATAGAATAAATTAAATAGCTTAATATTTATTATTTAATATTTTAGAAATATTAAATATAAATTAATAAGAGGAGTCTTATTAATATTATTACAATTATTATTATTTTAATTTCTAAAAGAGTTTAGGAATTAATTTAATATAAGTACTCTCATTTATTCCTAATAAGATTAGGAGGTTAATTAATTAAAAGGTTAATTAATTATTCCTAATAAGATTAGGAGCCTAATTAATTAAAGGAGTTTAATTAATTAAAATAAAACTCAATTCCTTAATTGTTAAGGAGGGTTGCCCACATCTATAAATAAGAGGAGTCTTATTATGGGTGGGGAGAGGTTGTTGACGTATTCATACAATACGTAATTCCAATAGTTGGGAGAGTACACCCCTTTCTATGAGAGATAGAAAAACTAGGGTTTAGCTAAATACCCATCTTCTTGAATCTCTATTCTTTCTTGGTGGATCACCTCTAGAGACCAAACACTTGGGTGGCTAACGTTGATCAAAGGAAGGAACCAAACCCGGTGGATTCAAGTTGAACGCGAAAAGGATTGGAGGTGAACTTGTACCTGAGGAAGCTCGGTTTTTCAAGGGTATGGTTCTTATTCTTTCTTTTTCGTTTAATTAATAATTGCACATAAATGGTGATCCGGGTTTATGGTTTGTAAAATTTTTAAACTCTGATTTTACACGTTTCCGCATTATTTTTGCAATTTGATTGCGTTCTTGAATATTACAAACCTAACAGTGGCATCAGAGCCAAACCTTTATGCGAATTATAAATTGTTCGAATTTGATATGTATATTGATATGTGTTTAGAACAATTTAATTGGGCATAATTTTATTGTATAAAATTTATCTAAAAAAAAAAAGGTGATTCGCGTGGCTTCCCCTCCTGCACCTGAATCCGTACGTTATGGATGCTCCTGAAGGCTGAAGCAGATTAACTTTATATCATAAAAAAAAACGTGGAACAGAGATTTTGGATGATATATGATACATATTATCTAGATGTTGCCACATTACATGTAAAAGAGGTTTATTACTGCAAGAAGCCAGGATACATGTTTTTCATATATAGCTTAAGTTATCCTGCACGTGATTCTTATATATATATATATAATATTCTTAATTATTTTATAATTAAAATAAAAGTTTATTTTAATTTTAAAATAAAAGATTATTTTATTATTAAAATAAAAGAGTTTATTTTAATTTTAAAATTAAATTTCATGCTAACTAATTAGAATTGGAATTGGATTCCATGATAACTAATTGGAGTTGAAATTGAATTCTATATTTCCTTAAATAAAGGAGTTTTTTTAGATATGAAATAAGATTTCATATTATTCAAAATAAAAGAGTTTATTTGTGAATAGGAAAAAGAATCAGTCTTTCCTTAAATAAAGGAGTTTATTTAGATATGAAATAAGATTTCATATTATTCCAAATAAAAGAGTTTATTTGTGAACAGGAAAGAGTAATCCGTGTTTCCTTTAATAAAGGAGTATTTTTTTTACATGGAATTGGATTCCATAATTAATTAAAATAAAGGAGTTTATTTTGATTAATGATTTTGATTAAAATAAAATAGTTTATTTTATTCAAAATTGGATAAATTAAAATAAAATAGTTTTATTTTGATTTAAATTTGGATTAAAATAAAGGAGTTTATTTTGATTCAAAAATAGATTTTATACTAACTAAATTTGCCCATTAAATGATATCAATATATATATTAAATGTTAATTATTCATTAGATGAATGTTATTTATTGATACATATGGTGATGTGTATGATAATAAATGAGATTGATTATGGACTAATGACCAATGTGATTGGATTTTATTTTAGTTGGATGCATGAATGTATGAGTTTTATTAAATGGGGTCTGTGTACCTCGTCTTCTCTAATTTTTCTTAATGTAAATTCTATCTCCCTCCTATGTACTTCCCCTTGACTGCTGATCAAGGTTTCTATTTATTTTAAATAGTTTTGTAATAGGAATAGTTAGAATTATTTTGAAGAATTAGAGATCAAGGAGCAAGGAGCGCGTGAAGACCCGTTTGTAATGGAGCCCTGGTTTAAATGTAATAGTTATATTTAAATATTAATTCTTGCACCCCTAGTGTTTGACCTTTTGGTTCACTTGGTGGCTCTAGTGAACCAAACTAGAATAAAAGTCCATAATCAATCCAGGTAGAATATTGTATTCTATATGTGCATGCTTATTCTATATATATTATATATTATGCAAACATGCTTCGCATGTTCATTAATATGACGCGTATTTTATATATATATGTGCATGCGCGCTAAACAAGATGAGACAAATTAATAACAAACCCCTCAAATTTTTTATATTAAGTTGTAACGTTCAAAGATATTTAGAATATCGAACGTCGCCTTCTAGCATGATAGAAACAATAGAGTATTGAATATTTAATATGAGTTTGTTGTGCACACACAAGGCGAGTATTAAATATTTAAGATGTTGTTTTTATTACATATGATGTTTATAAGGAATTGAACATTACTGCTTTGTTGTGCACACACAAGGGCTGTAGTTTTCTCTTCACTTATATGGAAATGCTGGGTCTGACTTAACTTAAATCATTTTAGTTCGGATGTGCACACACTTGACCATTACGATTTAAGAGGCAAAATACAAGGAGTTGCATAGTTGATGTAATTGACAAGAGTTATCTACCTATTTATTTATATATAGTTTGTTGTGCACACACAAGGCTATATACATTTGAAATGGGATCCTTATTCTCACTAGCATATCTTTAATTAGATATTGCCGAACTATATATATTGAGGGTAATATTGTTTGAAGAAAATAGTGGGAGATACCAATTTAAAACAAGACCTAATTTATTTTGGTAATTAATAAAAGAATGTATGTTAAAATGTTGTTAATTACAACATGTGTCCCTGTAGCTTGAGCAGCTTTAACTTTATCGATTAAAGTCGGTTCTACTCGTATATTTGCCATCGTCACATGTGTCCCTGGAGTCTTTAACTCTATCTCCATCCTTTGCAAGTCACACAAAATGGGCCCTTGCGTTGACAATATCGCACTCGTACTTGCATGTGATCTTCTACTCAATGCGTCAGCTACCACGTTTGCTTTTCCAGGATGGTATTGGATGGTATGATCATAATCTTTCAACAGTTCAAGCCAACGTCATTGTCGCATGTTGAGTTCCTTTTGAGTGAAGAAATATTTGAGGCTTTTATGATCCGTAAAGATCTCCACTTTCTCCCCATACAAGTAATGTCTCCAAATTTTAAGTGCAAAGACAACAGCTGCTAACTCTAGATCATGAGTAGGATAATTCTTCTCATATTCTTTGAGTTGTCGCGAGGCATAGGCTATAACTTTTCCATGTTGCATGAGAACACATCCCAGCCCTTTGCCCGAAGCATCACTGTAGATGACAAATCCCTCCGAGCCAGATGGTATTGTTAGAACAGGTGCTGAAATGAGTCTCCTCTTGAGTTCTTGAAAACTCTTCTCACATTCTTCGCTCCAACCGAACTTTGTATCTTTTCGAGTCAGCTGAGTCAATGGAGTAGCGATTCGAGAAAATCCTTCCACGAATCTCCGATAATAACCAGCTAAACTGAGAAAGCTACGTACTTCGGTCACTGATTTAGGTTGCTCCCAGCTTTGAATAGCTTCAATCTTTGCTGGGTCAACAGATATTCCATGACTTGATACCACGTGCCCAAGGAATGCTACTTCCTCAAGCCAGAACTAGCATTTCTTCAACTTGGCATAAAGCTTATATTCACGAAGCTTTTGGAGTGTCAGCCTCAAGTGTTGCTCATGATCTTCACGGCTTTTGGAATAAATAAGGATGTCATCAATAAAGACGACCACAAAGTGATCCAAATATTCCTTGAATACTCGGTTCATCATATCCATGAAGGCAGCAGGAACATTAGTCAATCCAAAGGACATGACTAGGAATTCATAATGCCCGTACCGAGTTCTGAAAGCTGTCTTTGGAATGTCATCGGTTCTAATCTTCAATTGGTGATACCCGGAACGAAGATCAATCTTTGAAAAGAATTTGGCTCCTTGCAACTGGTCAAACAAGTCATCAATACGTGGCAATGGATACCTATTTTTGATGGTGACATGATTCAACTCCCGATAATCAATACAAAGTCGCATACTCCCATCTTTCTTCTTCACGAATAGAACAGGAGCACCCCAAGGAGAAGTACTAGGACGAATAAAGCCAATGTCTAACAATTCCTGCAGTTGGATTTTTAACTCCTGAAGTTCAATAGGAGCCATTCGATATGGGGATTTGGAAATGGGTTTTGTACCGGGTTCAAGGTCGATACAAAATTCAATTTCACGCTCTGGGGGTAGGCCAGGAAGTTCTTCGGGGAATACGTCAGTAAATTCATTAACAACAGAAATATCATTCAAGGCTGACGTATTTTTGTTTAAATATGTGACATGAGCTAAGAAAGCTTGACATCCGTTTTTCAATAAACGAATAGCTTTATGGCTTGAGATGACCGTGATTGATTTTAATGGTTTGGTCGCTTGAATTCGCATAATAGGTTGATTAGGAATATGAAAGCTAACAACCTTATGGAAACAATCAATTTTTGCATAATGAGTAGTTAACCAATCAATCCCTAGAATCACGTCAAATGCAAGTATTTTCAATGAAATAAGATCTACAGGTAATGTGAGGGTACCGATTTGAACCAAACAAGACTTATAAACAGTGGATGTAATGAAGGTTTCTCCCAACGGAGTTTCCACAGATAAGTCAAAGTCTAATTTCTCCGGATTCAAATTTAATCGATGAGCGCAAGAAGGAGAAATAAAAGAGTGGGTAGAACCGGTATCAAATAAAGTATAGACTTCGTTAGAGTTTATGATAAGCTTACCCGTGATGACCTCATTCGGGTTCCTTATTTTCTGGAAGGTCACAACAAACGCTCTCCCTTGCACTACCGGCTTTGACCTTTCTGGGACGGCCTTTGGTGCCTCCATCCTAGCTGAATTTGTCTTTGGTAAACGACAAAATCGGGCTAAGTGACCTTCTCTTCCACAATTATAACATGCTTTGGACGACATCGCGCAATTTGGACTGATGTGCCCCTCCCCTCCGCATTTGAAGCATATGATAGGTGGTCTTTCTCCGTCCTTAACAACGGGTGCAGGTGCTGACGTCTTTCCATCATTGTTGAATCTCCTCTTCTTGAAATATCCATTCTTACTGTTTTGGCCCTGATTACCACCGAAGTGGTTACCATTTCTGGCCTGCTGATTCCCTCCACGCTTGTTGTCACCGCTTCGATGACCACTCTCGCTGGTATTATAATTTTGCCGGCTGCCCTCTTTTAGTTGAGCTGACTTGTTATCGTGCTCCACTAACTGAGCCCTATTTACAACATCTGAATACAAACACAATTTATGAGAAATAAGATGTTGACGTATCTCCGGCTTCAAACCTCTTAAAAACATTCGCGCCATTCTCTCTTCATTATCCACCAAGTGGGACGCAAACCGTGATAACTCTGCAAATTTTGCCTCGTATTGCGACACAATCATATTATTTTGTTCCAACTTAATAAACTCCACCTCCTTCATGTGGCGAATACTTTCGGGAAAGTATTTATCGTTGAACAGCTCCTGGAACTTCTCCCAAGATATCTTCAGTACAGCAGGTTGAGTACGTTTTATCGATTCCCACCAGTAATCTGCCTCTCCGCGCAACATAAAGGCGGCAAAGGGAACCTTTTGCTCCTCGGAGCATCCCAAGACATCAAATATCTTGGTGATCTGCTTTATCCATGTTTCCGCCATAAGTGGTTTTGGCTCTCCCTTAAACTCTGGTGGTCCCAGCTCCTTGAACTGTTTAGCGGTGACCGCCCGAGAGTTTCCCGTGTTTCCATCTACGTTTTGGACAGGAGTTGCTCTCGCCTGCTATTGCATGAATTGCATAAAATCTCTGAACATTTGATCATTCATCATTTGGTCAGTGTTGTTGTTTGCATGAGGATTTTCGCCTTCCTGATGCACATTATCCTGATTATTGATATGTGGTGAATCAACGATCGCCTGTGCTCCATTGCCATTCTCAACATTCTCAGATGTCATTTTCAGATACTGCCACAAAACAAAAGGTTAATTGACATGTAACATATTATCCCTATATTCTGACCGACCAATAAAATAGCACATAAACTTAGGTAGGTCATACTAGCGAAGGAATTCCCCGTCTCTCCCCTCCTAGTACTATTCTCACATCTTAGCCAGGGATCATATCCCTAAGCTCTGATACCAACCGTGACGCCCCCAAAATTAGGTATACATCACCCATCTTGAGTCGTCAGATACATGGTACAGAATTCAAATACAACTTACTAATACCACTGTTGTGTATAATACGACAAAATACAACTGTGAGTTTGAATACAATAATTGTCTACTAGAGATCATACAAACTCAAAAGGAGTCCTCAATACAATTATTGTCACACTATTTAACAGAATAATGAGGACTACTAATACTATTCTCTGGTCCATCACTCCGTTCCCCGACTCGTCCCAGCTATATTCTCATTTCCTGAAGAGAACAGTGAAAGAAAGGGTGAGCTCAACTAGCCCAGTAAGAAATATTATGACTAAGATAATGCAGAATAAATTATCATTAGCCTTCAACAGTGTTAAACTGATAAAATATAATAAACATCAAGTTTAACTGCATCAGAATCAACAATCCATTAAAAGAGTCAAGTAGAAAATAAAATCTACTATCTTTTATGATTTAAAAGGTTTTTCATCACTGTTATAGCTGAGACTCAGCTTAATAAATATTCCACATCATCGAATCACCCCTGCACTACGACCAAGGATATTCTTTAGTATCACGACCACAATTATTCATGCACTACGGCCAAGAATATTTGTGTATTCATTAATTGTCATGATCATGACAACAACTGTTCACCAATGCACTACGGGCCAATGAGGATTTTTAATTTTTACATCATTTGTAATATTACGGTCATGATTACGCCGAATAATCCCTGGTCATAATCATACCAAGTCCATCTATGCACTACAGGCCACATATGACTTTCAACAAGATATAAACATGAGGATGGTGACAATGATATAAGAGTTCAATAAAACAAGTTCAAAAATTATTTTATCCAGGAATTATTAACGTCCAAATTGTCAACACGATACTGTTTTGTGGTGTAAAATTCAAGAATGCTCAGAAGAATATTTCCATGAAAAGATACTGGATGAAGCGCAAATATCAAGGATATCCCACTAATTTCATGGAGTATAGAAGTCAAAGTTTTATCCAACTGAGTATAATAAAGAATGGAATAACAAAAGAAATCACCATGCATGCGATAGACCGCACAGACAGGTTATTCCAGCAGAATAATAATAACGGAACCAGGTCAGATGAAATTCACACCGACAGGATGTTCCAACAGAATAATAAATAATGGAACTAGGTCCAGTGTAAAACGCACAGACAGGATATTCCAACAGAATAATAAAGAATGGAACCAGGTCCGGCGTAAAACACACAGACAGGATGTTCCGATAGAATAATAATAAAAATGGAACCAGGTCCGGCGTATAGCACAGACAGGATATTCCGACAGAAATATAAAGACAGAATAGTAAATGGATGTCACCAAGTATAGGGTATTCCGCGTATACAGGTTATTCCAACAGAATAATAATGAATGGAATAACATAAGGATTTCACCAAGTATAGGGTATACCGCGTATACATGTCATGTATAGGGTATGCCACTTTTACAGGTTATTCCAACAGAATAACAAAGAATGGAATAACATAAGTTCTCTTCAAGAAGAAAGAATAACACCCCTTACCGTAAAAGAACTGGATATAGAAGTAGTGAAGTAGCAGAATACTCTTCTTCTTTCTCTCTATAATTTTCTCTCTATAGCTTCTCTCTATAATTTCTCTCTCTAAAGTTTCAATGAATTCGTAAGAAAATAATGAAGGAATGAGCTTCTATTTATAGGAAAATGGAATGCATAGTAACTAATCCATGAACGGTCCTAGATTGATTTACTTTAATCTGACGGTCCATATTTAAAGAAAAATCTTTTAAATAAAATATAATATATTCTATTTATATAAAAAGATTTTTACTATGCAAACACTATGCAACACTATGCAAAACACTATGCATAATAAAATATAGTATATTCTATTTATAAAATAACTTTAATAAAGTATTCTGTTTTATATAAAAAGATGTTTCTGTTTTATTACGTTAATAATACGAATAAAACAAAACGTCATCATCGCTATAATAATTCATATTATTAATCGACAATAATTGAATCAAACTGAGCGACTTCTCACATAAATATCAATAATCAATATCGTGTGCTACTATGCAACAACGCGTATTACTGTACTTTTACTACCCATTAGTTCAACAATATCAACGGTAAAACTTCCGCCGTTATTTTTAATAAAATATTTTTGTCGTTTTCTCAATCCGACAATAATTCTGTTGTGGGGTCCACCAATAATTTTGCCGTCGTATGAATATTCCCCGACAAAAAGAATATTCCCCGACCAAACGAATATTTTATAACAACTTGCGTACTTTGCAAAATTTATAAATATTACCCACAACTATAACATTATATCAAATTTCTTCCATAATATTCAAAAATAATAATTATAAAAAATTCATCTTTATTTATAAAAACTGGGGTCTTACACATAGTCACATAAAGGATCATAGATGAACTTCCCACCATAGTGTGCATTCAGTTGCACAATAGTATCCACATGTAATAAACCACATGCAAAACAGAGCATAAGTTAAAGGAATGAAAATAAATACAGAGCGTTCATGTGGGGACAAAAGGGAACCAAAATTTTGTTAATAAAGATTTTATAAATCTCCCACCCAAGAAGCAGTAAATAAAAAGACAAAAAAGAACAATCAGATGTTAATCAATCTAGGGTTTAGACAAAAAAGGTCAATACGACAACAAGTAACACAAAAAAATCATCAAAGTCAGATAAGGGGACCATCAAATGGGACATACTTATCGACCATTACTTGATATCAAGCATCAAACGAGTTTAACCAACAAGTCAATTTTGTGTCGAAATCACACCAAATAATCGATTTTGTTCCGAAATAGGGTTTAATCGAACAAGACGTGGTTCTTTTCTGAACTTTTCAATTGATCGATCACTTTGGAAAGGCCGGCTTAGGGCTGAGTTGGTTCATCGATTGAACTAGGAACAAAACGATGATTCACTTGCTTCTTGTCTTCTAACAGATATGGGTCCATCAACTGGTATTTGGGTGGGAGATTTTTCCTCCATATCCACGTAATGAAGGCTAAATGGAATGAGTACTGCCACATCATATAATTTTTACACGTCACTTGCTTATTTGTTCATTTTTCATCTAAAATCAAACGACTTGATGGATATTCTAACATTTTGTTAGTAAAGTAAGGTATAGTGAGTTGGCTGTAAGAAAAATTTGTTTAGTGACTCACTTGTAAGTTGACCTATAGTACAATGACCAAATAAACATTTAACACACCCCCACCCACCCCCCATTTTGCATTCCTAATTGCCGATCTACAGTTGATTTGGAGCTAGGGTTCATGAGAAAATACTACAGAGAAGGTTATGTGAGTTTGTTACCTTTTTTCAGATTACAGTCGATTAAAGTCGTTTTCACATGTAATATGTGTCCGCCAATAATTCTAACGGACGGAGTGTTTTATTTTTTACTGGATACTCGGCTAATTAGGAGCAATTAGGGCCATAATCGACCTAAAAAAGTTTTAAATCTGTCCGCTAGAATTACTAGCGGACGACGATAATCTGAGCCGTTTATATTTCTAATGGAAAGTTAAGATGTTATATGCCACTTTTTAATCCATAGCAAATAGATGTTATGGATCATTGTCCATATATATTTATAGGGATATGATCCATAGCAAGTATTTGCTATGGATGAAATTTGGGCAAATAATATCATATTCGTCCATTCTATAAATCTAGGGCGTGGAATTAAATAATAACAATTCTCTTACGCTAGACGCACTAGCGTACGCCCAAAATTTGGTTCTCCCATACGCTACACCAAGTAGCGTACCATAAAAAAATATGAAATATTGCCCGCAAGCCACCAAGCGTACGTTACCTGCCAAGCCACCAGTTTGTAGAGTTGGGCGGTGCCTGCCAAGTGTATTAGTAGAGTTGGGTGGTGCCTGCCAAGTGTGTTAGTAGAGTTGGGTGTACGCTACCTGCCATGCCACCCCAGTTAATGCTTGCACAACTTTAATCAAAAGGGGTTTTGGGTTTCCCCCCTCTTCCCCTTTCCCCAAAACACCATCTCCAGTACCTGTTAATTCTCTCTCTGAAGAAAACACCAACAGAAACTTGAAGAGAACAACCTTGAAGAAAAATTGCTCAGTTCCAATTCCTATTAACATCATAGTTGAGTCTGATACAAAGAAGTCCTTGTTTTCTGATGAATTTTCTTGCTCTGAGCTTTGGGTTTTGGGTTTGCTGCCTAGGTAATCCTTTCAACTCTTTTACTTGCTCCTTATTTGCCCGAATTGTCCAATCTCTTTCTTTCTTAACCACAATTTCTTTCTTCTACTCTTGAAAAGTCTTAACCTTCTACATCTTTTGCTCTTCAAGGGTATTGTCCTCCCCTTCACCGTTTTTCTGATTTTATGAGGGAAAAATGGGCCGGGGAAATGAAAGTGAGTGTTCTCTACTTCTGTCCTTTTGTATTTCAGGGGTTTCCATGTTCATTGTAGGCTCCTTTAGGTTCTCTTGTCCAAGTAAATTGATGGGTTTTCTTGTCCAAGTGGGTTAATGCCACTTTCTTCTTGGTCATTGTAACATTTGGCTTCGATGAAGATTGTTGATTGTTCCAAGCTATTCACAAGGTAAGAATTTTGTACTTCACTGTTTTCACATAAATTGTGTTCGCAACAGTCGCAGGGAGGGGTCTCCGCATATTCAACAGTCGGCAGCGGGAGAGAGAGAGTTGGGTTTATGCGAAGTCGCAGGGGGGGAAGTAGAGTCGCGCCTTCGTTTTCAGTATTTGATATGATAGGGCAAATTGGTCTTAAAATTTTAATTTGGGCGTATGCTAGTGCGTCTAGCGTAAGGGAATCCTTATTATTTAATCCGCTGCCTAGATTAATAGAATGGACGGATATGATACTATTTGCCCAAATTTTTTGCTACTTGCTATGGATCATATCCCATATAAATATATATATATATATATATATATATATATATATATATATTAGACTTCAAAGTTAAGGCATTTGTGTCCAGATAATGAACAAGACAGAAGAAACGCCCCCTCAAAAAGCCATATTGATCAAGACCAAAGTCAAGGTTAAGGCCTTGGTGTGAGAGCTTTACTTTATTTTTATTTTGCTTTTTCATTTTTGCATTATATTGTCATGTAAACAGTACAATATATATAAGACGACAATGAAAAATGTAATCCGTAACTATAACCTCTTAACTTTAAAATTTTTAAAATAAAACAATTTTTTTTTGCTTAATTGTCATTCAGTTAACTATCCTTTTTTTTCCTTTCATTTTTGCAAACAATAGTAAAATTAATCTATTTTTGGAAAACAATATAAAACAAGAATATAAATACTAATCTAGGTTTACAAATTGTTAATTGATGACAACGGATCACTCTTATAATATGTAATAAATAAAAATTGAAATAACATGGATAAATTTGAATTATGGTCTGTATTAATTTAATAAATATGGTTATCAATTATGATTTAAGTCTTCAAAACACAACAAGCATATTAAAATGATAGAAATCTGAAATTCAGTTTCTCTTTTTATCCTGCTATATATAAAGGAAAACAATTCAACACATTTCCTTCTCTTAATTTCCATGTACCAAGGCCTCTCTTCATGAACCATATATAATCTCTGCAAAATGCAAATACATAGACACAACAACATTAATCTGAAGGGAGCCATTCAAAGAAATAAAAGTTTGATTATAATAAAACTCTTTGGAATAATATATAATAATTAAAAAAAGAAAAAAAACGTTTTCCTTAGCTTAGGTTATTATAGCCCTCTAGCCCAAAATTAGAGTTTAATTCCATTTGAATTTCAACTTTTCGTTACTCATATTAAGATTTTCCTAGAAACACTTGAACATATATATGTTTTTGATAATTATTTATTGGTCACAAATTTTTAGGACAAAGACTTGAATACACTTTAAACATTTAAGTTTTTGCATTTTAAAACTTAAGCACTACTATTTTAATTTTAAGACATTGACTCTTAATGTTCCTTAATAAAAGTATAAATAATTTAGTCTTAAAAGCGTACATGTAGTTTATTTTTGCTCCAATTTTTCCTCATTTTTTCCCTTCATCATACACACTGATCATGTGCCTAAATTTTGTATATTTTCAAAATTTTGATATTTAATAGTAAAATTATCCAAAATACCCTCACTCAGATTAATTAATACACGTTGATGACTAAAAGATTTTATTTATAAAATATAGTGATGACACAAACATTTAACGTCTTAAAATGAAATACTGGAGTTTAAGTTCTAAAATGCGGGAAGAAAAAACAATAAAAAAAAATCTTGTAGTTTAAAGAGTATTTAAGTGGCTTTTCTCCCGATGTTCATAAGAAAATTTTAACAAAAAAGGTTTAAGATTATGGTGAAATTAATATATAGTTGGTACCATATGTAAGGATGATGCTGCGATTCCTGGAGGTTGGGCTGAGTAGGCTGGAGGCGGTATGGGTAGGCGGCGGCCTGAGGCTGAGGAGGAAGGAGATTTACAAGTTGAAGTACACCACTAGGCTGCTCTTCTCCATAGAATGGAAACTCATCCAACACTTGTGATTCCCCTAGTAGCTTCAGTTCAGTCATTGCCTGTTGGTTTTGTTGCTCCATTTCTGCTTGTTGCCTCTGAATTTGATTTCCCATTAACTAAATTGTGTAAAATATGTAGTGTTAAAGTGTTAGTAAAACACTAAAACATCGGTTGGATATGTTTGTTTGATGATGAATGAAATTGAATCATTTATACTACTGTAATATAATTAAACACTTTTGTATAATGATGCATGAAATTGAACCATTAATTTATACTATTGTAATATTCTTTTCAAAAGTAAAGATATAATTTGACTTTTAAAATCAAACGACACTATTTAACTTCAAATTGATGTGATTCTATTTAATTTTAGTTGATACAATTATTATAATTGCATGCATAGTGTATAACAAAAACTATTAATCACAAATAAATTTTATTCTAAATTTTTATTAGTAATACTAAATTTGAAATTTAATATATTTTCGTTTGACCTCAAAAGTCAAATTATATTTATAATTTTGGAGCAGTGAGAGTATCATGAAACACTTTCATATCCATGAATGAGTTAATATGCATAAATAAGGTGGTTGATATTGTCCAAGAAAAAAACATATTTTCAAAATAAATATATATTTAACATCACTTTTATTATTATCTTTACGACTTTTAACATATATTAAGCGATAATTATTGCTCTTAATATGTCATTTTGCTTTGACAATTTGCACCGCCATAAATAAGAGTCAAGAAGTTAAACTAAAACTCCCATTCTTTAATTTTTGGACGAAGGTAGTAGTAGTACTGTATCTAAGGTGCCTAAAAATAATTCCTTTTCATTTTATCGATTAATTAAACTCACCCAATGATACATCTCTTGGTTTTCCTTCTCCAGCAGTTTTTCCTAACACATAAATTTGTACCAAATTAAAATCCACATACAAGTAAAAGTAAGAGGATAGAGAAGAAAAAGACAATTTGAAGTAAAGCTATATATATATATGTATATATACCGTCCTCTGCAGATTGTCCAGCTGCTGCTGGAGTAACTGAAACTGAATGCACAGCAATACAAATTTAAATAATGTGAATTAACTCATATCAATTATAATGAAATCAATAGAGGGAAAAATTATACTCTCCTTTCCAAAATATAACATAATTTTGTTGACTTGAAACATTTTCAAATTTAATTTGAGGTGATTTATTAAAAATTATGAAATAATAAATTTTACAATGAGTAATACTTTTTAATTAATATTTATAATATTCAGCATTGTATATATTGATTAAAATTACAGAAATCAATGTCAATTTTGAGTTTAAAAATATCTTAAATTTTTTTTTGTTTAATCGTTTTAAATTCTTGTTATGACAAGGTGATACAGCCACGGGGCGGGGGATTCGAACCCCAAACTATTGTTGTGCTCACAATTGGACGTCAAAAAAAGAAGAAGCCTCAAGTTGACTTTAAAAAGTAAGTAATATGATTATAAGTTATACGTTATGTAATGCAAAATGTTATTTTAATTAACTTGTGTTACAAGATTGAAGCAACATAATTTAAAATTTTAACCATCAAATATATTTCAGTAGATAAATTTTTTCAATAATTTAAAAACTACAATCTAAATTCCAACTATACACACACCAACGTTTTAAAATATAGGGCCAATATATTGACTTTTAGAAGTCATTTTGATATATTTTTTAAATTTTAAATTGATATGAATTCTTTTAATTTTAGATATTGTAATTATAAAAATTATAAATCATCTAAATGATACTACTAATTACAAGATTTAATTATTATTATTTTCAAAATTTAAAGTAATCATATCAATTTTAAAAAGACACTCTTAAAAGAATAAGATTTACCTTTCTTGAGCGGACCTTGTTAATGGAATGCTCAAGCTGCTCTTCAAGTGTACCCAAATCCTCAAGTTGTACAGAGTTTAAGTCATCTCCTTTGTAGCGTTGGAGGCTCAATTGAAGGTTAAGGGTATCCTTCCTAATTCGGGTCAATTCGTTGTGTATTTGCTCCTAACAATTTTTAGAGAAAATTAAAGAAAAAATAATTGAAAAGGGAAAAGAGTATAATTATTAGTTAAAATTGTAACTGGAAATTAAATAATGAGGTGTAATTAATAAGTTTATTCAAACCCGGTTATCATGCTGGGGTATAGTATTGCCGGTAGTCTTCAGATACCTTTCTATTATTTGCCCCATGCTGTTGCAACACAAGAATATATATATATATATATATATATATATATATATATGATCAGATGATCTATGAGCTAGAACATAATCATAAAATAGTCTAAAATGCAAAACTATAACATGAGTTTATCATTTTATGGAAATATGGTATCTGATTTTTTTTATAATTCTATAATTAGTAAAATTATAATTAATTTCATTGTAGAAGTATAGATCTACCAATGAGATGAATACATTTGCAACACAACTGCTTAAAACTTGCATCTAATTCAAGAAGAAAAGTTGTTTAGTAACAAAAAAAATTCAAAAACCCTAATTTCACATAAGCTTGAAAAACTAGATCAAGGAGGTAAGTGGGTGACTGAAATTTGATCTGTCTGCTGGCCGCCTCATCATAAATCAGAGAATATTATAATAAGTACTCATCAGTGAATGTGATCATCCAACGAGAAAAGAATTCAAATCTATTTGAGATCTCTTTGTCGTTTCATCTCAATGAAACAACTGATTAGACAAACATTGTAACAGCAGAATTGGACTGAGGTGAAAGATGACAGAGAAGACCATGAAGCCCCAAAATCAAGAAAAAGATAATTAATTAATTTAAGCCAAAAAAAATGTTGGAAAACTAAAGAAATGGAACAAAAAATATATATTGACCTGAGAGGGTGAGAAGTGTATTCAAAAAGCTTCCCTTTGGTTGAAAAGATTATAAGTCCGATCTGAGCATCACACAGAACTGAAAGTTCATGTGTCTTCTTGAAAAGTCCGGCTCGGCGCTTCGAAAATGTGACCTGTCTGCTAGTGTTGTTCTCGATCCTCTTCACATCTATCTTTCCTCTTCCCATAATAATCAACTTAACCTATAAATGTGTATACAAAATAATTTTCTCGATAAATTAAGGGAATATAACAATTATTAATTAATTTTTCGTCTTAAAAAACACAAGAACAAACATATATGTATATATGTAGGTTAGAATTTTTGTCAAAATTAATTATATGTGAAAATGCATATATATATATATATATATATATATATATATATATATATATATATATATATATATATATATATTAGTTATGGTTTATTTTTTAACTAAAATGGAAAAAGGTAGAGCATATATAAGAAACTGGCTTCGGAATCGGAAACTGAATTTTGTATATAATTCTTAAACTAGCTAGAGATGGAGAAAAAAGAAGAGTAAATTAAGGTGGGAGAGAAGAAAGGTTGAGCTTCACAGATTGTTTACCTTGTAAAGTTGTTCTGAGCTTCTTTCTGGCTCTTTTTGTCAAAATCACAAGTATACACAAATACATACACACACACACACACATATATATATATATATATATATATATATATATATATATATATATATATATTTATATATATATATATAGCGGCGGAACTAGGGGAGCGGGGAGCGGGGGGCGGGCGGGGGGCGGGGGGCGGGGGGCGGGGGGCGGGGGGGGCATTTGCCCCCGGTAGGGACGCGGTCAAGAGGAACTAGGAGGGAGAGGGGTGCGGGTGCGGGTGCAGGTGCGGGGGCGGGGGCGGAGGGGGCAGCAGCCACTCAGCAGGCGTCGCCGCGCCGGCGAGGAGCTCCGATCTTCCAACTTCTTCTTCAGTTCTTCTCCGACTCGATCTGCAGTTCTTCTCCTACTCGATCTTCTCCGGCTTCTCCCGACTCGATCTGCAGTTTTGGGTTTAAATTTAAAGGCTATTATATTTCTTTAAAATCTTACTTCTCATATTGAATATTAAGAATGACTGTAATAAGAACTAGTCTAGCTATACCATAGTACCAGATTAATATATATATATATGCAAATCTGGAATTTTTTAGTAATTTAGTAATTTGGGAATTTAGTAACATACTAACTTTTTTTTTTATTTTTTTATTTAGGAATTTAGTAATTTGGGATTCTATATTAATCTTTTAGTAATTTAGTTTTCAAAATTGTTTCTGTTGGAGTAATCTTTAATTATTGTTTAATTTCTGTTTTCTTAAATCCTAAGAGAATTGATGAATGATGAAATTATTATGAAATGTTTAAATTGATGAAATTATTAATTAGCAATTGATGTTTTTATTTATACTAGATTATGGATAAATACTTGATTAAGCGACGTCTTTTGATGAGAGATATAAACAAGAAGTTTCGAGAAAACTAGTGTATAAACTAAGTGAAGTATAATTCCAATGGATGACTTTTGTATAATCAATTGCATTATGTGCTTGTTATTTTTGGAGTTAATTTTTATTATCAGTGAGTGCGCATTCATATTTCGAAAATGTGGTTTGTAGATATGGTATTTTGGTTCTACCACAAACTTTTGTTTCATAACATTAAAGGACTTTTTGCTGATAAAAAAATAATAATAATTAATTACCAAGTTCTGAAGAAGTGGTGGTATTAATAATTTCGGCTCGCTTGGTTTAAAAATTTTGACCCCTCTACAAAAAGGTTCTGGTTCCGCCACTATATATATATATATATATATATATATATATATATATATATATATATATATATATATATATATAGGGATCCCTTCCATGGCAGCCGGTTGCTATTAGAACTGTATAACACCCCCTTTTTGGACCGTTGATCAACTTATTGGAAGGCTGAGATTGTGATATATTACTACCAAGCCGTGAGAAGCTCTGCCGGTTTCTATTTAAATAAAAGGGGCCCACATTTTAACATATTGTCAGTATAGTTAAACAAAATAAATATTTAATATTAAAATATTTCGGCCGGTACAAGTTGTACCGGCCTATTCTTTTTTTTTACACATTGATGTTTTATCAGTTTTTAATCAAATATAAAAAGATTGCACATAATATTAAAATATTAAAATATTTAAAAATATTCCGGCCGGTACAAGTTGTACCGGCCTACTCTTTTTTTTTTTTTACCACATTCATGTTTTCATAATTTATAAAACATTACCAAATACATTATAATTATAATACAAACATTACCAAATACAAATAAATATAACTTGTTTTAAAAATAAATATATAATATTAAAATATTAAAATATTTAAAAATATTCCGGCCGGTACAAGTTGTACCGGCCTACTCTTTTAAATTAGTCGAGCTCGGGATTTCACCCAATTTCTTACAAGCTTTACCTCCATTAATTGTTTTTGAAATTTTGCCTACCATCCGTCCCATGTCCCATGAGAACTTAAAATAAAGTTGAAGTTAATTAATAAAGTGAACTAACCAGACTAAATATATGAATAAATAATATACCGACCTAGTTTTATTAGCTTATTAGCATTTCTACACATATAGTTATATTTATTATTTTAATTATTGGATCCTGATTATATATGAATAAGGTGTTCTCTATCAGCAAGCTCAACTATAACTGCATGTAGTAAGAAATTGGGTGAAAAAAAGAATAGGCCGGTACAACTTGTACCGGCCGAAATATTTTAATATTAAATATTCATTTTGTTTAACTATACTGACAATATGTTAAAATGTGGGCCCCTCTTATTTAAATAGAAACCGGCAGAGCTTCTCACGGCTTGGTATTAATATATCCCAATCTCAGCCTTCCAATAAGTTGATCAACGATCCAAAAAGGGGGTGTTGCACAGTTCTAATAGCAACCGGCTGCCATGGAAGGGATCCCATATATATATATATATATATATATATATATATATATATATGGAAAAAATGTATATACACAGCTGTGTATTACACAGTAGACTATGACGACGGTTTTTGGGACTATAGCGACGGTTTCATCCGTCGTCATAACTATTCTGGGCTATAGCGACAGTTTACCGTCGCTATAGCCCAAAAAATCTGTAGCCATAGACCTACTGTGTAGTACACAGCTGTGTATATACATATAGCCCTATATATATACTAGCTGGGTCCCGTGCCTCCGGCACTGTATGGACAATATAATTTATCTCAAATTTTGAACGACCAAAATAATTTATTGAGTGAGCGGGAAATTTAAAGTCATTTGTATTTTATTAAATTATTATTAGATTATTAGATAGATAGATGTATTTTATTAGATAGATGTATGAACGGTGGGATTTATCTCAAACTTTGGACGGCCCAGATAATTTATTGAGTGAGCGGGAAATTCAAAATTATTTGTATTTTATTAGATATATATATATATAGATGTTTAAGTCTTAATACATGTTTTGTCATGTGTTTTGATTAGTATATTATATATATGTTGCTCTCGATCATAAAAGATAGTAGTGTTGTTTGTACAAATATGGTTGTAAAAATTCATCCGTACTAAAATGAGTGTCGCATTTACTTAATGACTTTTTCTTTTTATACTTGTTTATATTTGTTTAGGATAGTCTGAAACATTTTTTTATGTAAAACAAAGAGAATTTTACTAGGGGGGGAGGGGGGGTATTTAAAAATGTATGCTGATTGTGGTCACTAGTCATACCCATGCATGGTGATTCCATGCATGTTCTCATACATGAGTTTTCTCCGTGCATAAAATGAGTCCTTATTTCTTTATTTTCTTTTTCTAATGATATTTTAAATACTTTAACACAAAAATTCCCTCTTAATTTATCTATGGTGCATGTTTTTACCATATACGGATTTCACGCTGTTTATATTTGGTCGTCTATTTGGACAAACCTATAAAAAATATATTTGTAAGTTGGGATTTATAGTTCAAAAATACTTGAATAATGAAAGTCATTCGAAATATAATTCTCTTATTCAATTCAACTTGTTCTATTAACTATACAAATGAACTACCAAATTCAAACTGTATGGGACCATGATCAAATTTTCCCATTGTTTTATCACTATGATCTCAAAATAAAATGTAGAGAGGTAGGAACAAAAAGGATTTTGGGACATGCATGAAGTGATGTCATTTCTGTAAAATCAAACAAAAAAGTAGTCCTCCATGGTACTCTTAGCTTATAAAAGCAAGGACAAAATGGCTGTTGTTGACGTATAACCATCTCTGCAGAATGATCTGACAAGTTCACCAGCCTCCTCATGAGTTTTTGCCAATTATGGATTCTTTCAACAGTGGTCATAATTTTAAGGTTCCCTAATATGGAAACTACACTGAGTTTATTAGCTGGCCAAAACTCACATGGAAATGACAGTGAACCCTTTGAATATATTCAACATATAGCTTTAAAGTTAACCATTGTCTCTGCAGTAACTTCTATTAAAAACTCATTATTCAACCTAGATAGGTAAATAGTAAATACATTCAAGTTTGACCACAAATTTTAGCACCAGTTATATATAGGAAATGACGATTTGGAAACAAGAGATTAGATACAAAAATAAAATAAAAAATGATATATCAAATTATAATTAGTTAATAATTTCACTATATATGAAATCTACTTCAAAAATTTGTAACCCTAGCTAGCTAGTTGTCCAATAAAAATAGACTTAAATACAATTTAAATCTTTAATATATTTTTTTTTTGCATTTTAGAACTTAAAACCTAATATTTCAATTTTAAAACATTAAACCTTTATGTCATTGAATATTTATAAATAAATTTTCTGGCCACCAAATTTAATATTTCGTACCGAAAAAAGTCATGCTTATATATACAAATAAAAGTAAAAACAATAATTGTTTTAAGAGTATGTATCGTTTACATTGACTTCAATTTTTTATTCATTATATATTGATCATCTGTCTACAATTTTTTGCATTTCAAAATATATTTAAGAATAAATTTATCAAAATAATAATCAGTTATTATATATATTTACATTGGTGGTCGATTGGAAATATTTTATTTATAAAATTTTAAGGATATTAAAGTTATATGTGTCTTTAAATAGAAATATTGAAATTTAAGTTCTAAAATGAAAATATTTAATGATTTAAGATGTATGTAAGCCATAAAAGTATATACAATGTTAATTATAGTGTGGGTTGAGATTGTGGACAAGCATACAGCTTAAACACTTGTTTTTTTGGTAATTTTAATTCGAGCAGTTGTTGTCGGACGTAAACAACATATTTACGGGCAATGGACTGTCGTCTGTCGATACTTAACACCCCCCCCCCCCCCCCCCCCCCGGCGTGTTAAATTTAGGATTACATTTGATTTTTTAAATTTAATTTTAGATAGTTTATAATTTTTATAAATGAACTATTTACACTAAATTTAATTAATATTAAATTTAAAATAAAAATATATTTAATTAATTTTAAAAAATTAATATTAGTATTTATCTTTTAAAACAAAGAGAGTATATATTCTAAATTTTGTAAATAACTACTTCCAACTCTGTCTTTTTACCAAATACATCATTGAATGGTTTGGTGTAACTTGCATAATATGAACAATGAACTGTAAAATATTTTAAACTCTACAGCGAAATAGTGAAGGTTTTTTTTTTTTAGAATGCAAATCACACGTTCGAATCTATCATTTAATAAAAGGTCAAAAATTCAAACTTCAAAAAACATTAATATACAAGAAGACATTAGTATACATTTCAACAAGCTTCAAAAGATTATAAATGTAAATTTCCTTAAATTTCTCCCTAAATTTTAAGATAAGAGTTTTTGTAGAGTAAAATTTAAATAGACGTAATTTTTGATCCGTTTAGAGTTACATGGCCGATATACTGTTTTAAGTCCGAAAAGACTATTTAAAGTGGTCTTATTGTCAGCCAAAGTTTTGGTCAAATTTTGGATTATTTTTAATTTTTAATATTTCATTATTTACTTTTTAATTAGGGTTAAAAGTATTTTTTGATAATTATTATCAATTCTATTGTGTTTTTCTCTTGGAGAATATATTCTTTATCTTCTCTTATACGCAAGAATCTATTTACTTTTGTGTTAGTAGGTAATTAAACTAACCATTATATTCTGATGCGTCAGTCCCTTCCCCAAACTCCCCCAAACCCTAGTTTGAAATATATCACTAAATTTATTATATTATAATAGTGTAGCTTCTCAAAAAAAAATACATTAAATTAAATGTAAATCAATATTTAAAGGGTATTCATCCATGGCAAACGTTTGCCATGGACACTATTCAGCAAACAAGTTGATTACCGTTGATCTGGACAATGGAAGGCTGAGATTGGGCAACATTTCTCCCTGCCGCTACAGCTTGTAGCGGCAGTCCCTTTTACTTTTTATCCATTTGCAAATTACATTACTGCCCCTAACTTATAATACATGCCTGCCGCTACAGGCTGTAGCGGCAGTGTGACTCCCATCCATCCATATGGCTATGTAAAAATAATGATAATGTAAAAAGATAATGATAATGTAAAAGATAATGATACATAATATAAAAATAAAAGATAATGATAAGATAATGATACATAATATAAAAATAAAAGATAATGATAAGATAAGTCTGAATAAAAGATAAACTTATTTTTATAAATACATAATGTAAAAATAAGATAAGTTTGAATAAAAGATAAATTTATCATTATGGTTATGCTCATCAAAAATAGGTAATAATAACAAGTAATAGTTCAACATATATAGCCATGCATTAGGAATCAGGAACTTACATCTGAGGCATTCAGTATGTCACGCACTTTAGTACAGTGAACCCCTTCCGTTGCAAATGCATGCAAAACCTAGATCCAAAACAAAAAATGTACAGATTATGATCCACACACTATTAATTGATTTGGAATTTATGCTATACATTTCCATGTAACCGCTCTCCAATCCGAGAGGTTAATAATACACCTAAGTGTGATGATATTGAGCAACTTGAGATGGATCTCCAACAAAATCAATGACTAGATTTGAAAGCTTTATAAGAATGAATTCCATATTAACTTTTTATCATTGAATTAGAGGCACCATCATTCATGGAAACCATAAGGATTCTAACAGTACACAGATCATATCAAAACACGTATATTCTTACTCTTTATTAGCCTCCTAATAGGCAATTTTAATGATTCTCAAATCCACTTTATTTGCTAAAAGATAAATTTATCATTATCTTTTATTTTTATATTATGTATCATTATCTTTTACATTATCATTATCTTTTTACATTATCATTATTTTTACATAGCCATATGGATAGATGGGAGTCACACTGCCGCTACAGCCTGTAGCGGCAGGCATGTATTATAAGTTAGGGGCAGTAATGTAATTTGCAAATGGATAAAAAGTAAAAGGGACTACCGCTACAAGCTGTAGCGGCAGGGAGAAATGTTGCCCAATCTCAGCCTTCCATTGTCCAGATCAACGGTAATCAACTTGTTTGCTGAATAGTGTCCATGGCAAACGTTTGCCATGGATGAATACCCATATTTAAAATACATAAATAATATATATATATATATATATATATATATATATATATATATATAGGGTCAGGATCAGGTGAGGGCTCCCTTACTTTGTTAAAATGCGGACTTTTTTTTTTATTTTTTTTTGGTTTTTTTTTAAACAACTAAAAAAAATATTTAATATTTTATGGAACTGAAATTTTTTCATAATACAGTGTTTTGGATGTGATTTGGGTACGTATAACAAAATATGTATGTACAGTCTGGGCAGACTGTACCACCACTTTTTGGTATAGGTATTCAAAACACGCCCAAAACATTATATTATGAAAAAATTTCAGTTCCATAAAATATTAAATATTTTTTTAGTTGTTTAAAAAAAAAAACCAAAAAAAAAAACAAAAAAAAAAAAGTCCGCATTTTAACAAAGTAAGGGAGCCCTTACCTGATCCGTTCTGTATATATATATATATATACGCGTCTTACTATTTAAATAATATATATGAGATTGAATATTTTAATAGTATCTCAATGACTCAAATGGATTTCAAATAATGTGACAATGAATATTTTAATAATATTTTATTTCATAACACATCATTTAAGACACTTTTTAAAATTAAAATTTTGAGACATTGTCATATTTTACTATTATATATAAGATAATAATATTTATATATATTTCACATAATTTATTCACATATTAGGTCTGGCAATGGGGCGGGTATTGTTTGAGAGACCCTTCTCTATACTCGCCCCGCCAATATAGAGTTATCCCCCGAACTCAACCCGCCCCCAAAAATAACACCTCGTACCTATCCTGCTCTGTTGAATATTTGGCTCATCTTTCTTCTTTGGTCAAAGTCTCCGACCATTCTTTTTTCCACAGTCTAGCCCATTGATTTCCGCCTTCTCTTTTCTTTGCCTACAATCAGATTTTTGGGCTATAAATTGGTAGCAAATGAGAAGGGAGTGACACACCAAAAAATTGATAGAACATCTCTTAGAGAGAAAAGAGAGCATAACTCTAGTTTGAGTGTCAAAGAGTGTGGAGAGTTAGAGAGAAAGCTCAGTTGAGCAAATAGTGAGTTAGAGAAAAATAAACAGTTAGTTTATTTCTCAGTTGAGAGTTTGTAATCTCCATATTATTTTCATAGTGAATTTCTGAGATCTCTCCCCGTGGTTTTTCTCAGTTGGGTTTCCACGTAAATTTCAGGTGTTATTATTTTTTATATCTCATACAGTAGTGTGTTTGTATTTATCTTAGTGTATTTGTTTAAGAATGATTTCTCAACAATTGGTATCAAAGCTTTCGGTTCACGCCGTCGATGTCTAGGAAAGTGGTTCAAAAGGCAGCGCTTTTAAGAAAGGTGGTTATTTAATTAGTCACCATTGCAAAAGCACGGAGAGACTCCCACCCGACTTACACTTACCTGGCCAACTAGTACGATCCGTTTAAAGAGAAATTAGGCAGGTCACAAATACGAAGATGGCAAGCACAAGTACGAGGTATGAAGTTGAACCATTTGACGGTAAGTCAAATTTTAGTATTTGGCAGTATACAGTCAAAGATGTATTGGCTTCAACAAGGATTGACAAAGGCACTAGAAAGGAAGAAACCAGCAACTATGACAAATGAAAAATGGACGGAACTTGAAGCAAAGGACGTGACAACAATCAGATTGAGTTTGGCGCCATAGATCAAATATCAAGTTTTGACAGAAACCTCTTCGAAGGACTTGTGGGAGAAACTTGAGAAAGTTTACAAGTCAAAGTCTATGTCAAATCAGTTATATTTGAAGAAGGAATTTTACCAGCTTCGGATGGAAGAAGGGTCAGATTTGGCAAATCATATTAATGACTTTAATAAATTGGTGACCCAAATAACCAGTATTGATGTGAAGTTGGACGAAGAAGATAAAGCCTTATTTCTTCTTGTCTCTCTACCAGATTCATACTCAACTCTCCAAACTACACTACTTGTAGGGAAGGAAAAGCTTGTAGTTGACGATGTAATGTCAGCATTCGTGGACTAGGATAGTTCAGGGGCACTACTTCCAGAGATTAAGGAGACAATCTTCTTGTTTTTTCAGATGGGCGTGGCAGGGGTCCTATCGAAAGAAGTATTATGGCAAGGAACAGAGAAAGGTCTCAGGAGAGACCAGGCAAGAAGGATAAATCTCAAGTTGAGTGTTATCATTGCTACAAGAAGAGCCACTACAAATATAAGTGTCCATTGTTTAAGAAGGATAACAAGAAGAAAGGTAAGCAAATTGAAAATTCTGCTAATGTTGCTGAGTAAGCAGATGCGTGCTGTGACACCCCCAAATCTGGGTACTTCAATTCCCACGGGATTTGGTGTTCACTGTACAAACATCATATGCCTATCTAACCATAATAATTGAAAACCATAAAATAGATAGAAATAAATCCTATCTTTAAGGAGTTACAACATCTGAAAATAAATACATCAATCCCATGTTATACTAACCTTAAATCTCAAATGCGGAAACATAATCAAATATTAAGTCTTACACAAATTAAACATAAGTCTGAAACATAACATAACATAACAAATAAACAACAAGTCTTCATCACTTGTTAATCTTGCCCTTGCCTTTACTAGTGGAAGGCTCGTCAGTCCTTTCGTTCTAAACTGCAATATTATTATTATGCAAGAGTGAGCACGATTACCGACAAGTATAATAATGAAACAATAATATAATAACATGCGAGTGAATCAAAGACTTTTGAAATAAGAAACATGACTTTTGAATAAAAAATGAATAACACGAATCAAAAGAACTTCTGAGGGTCATAAGACCTTGAACTATGTCCTAGGTTGTCAAGGGTTATACTTGAAACCTTTAACAGTCATAAGACTACAGACTCTTTGTAGCACCCCCAAATCCGGGTATCTTCCAACCCGACAGATGGTGCTATACTATACAACATCCATACATTCATTCAATTAAAAAGTCTCAAAGAACGAACATAACTTATATATATTTAAAGTAATATTTATATTTCCCAGGTTTTATACCCATTACAAAGGTTCTTTGTCATAATATCAGTTACATTACAATAATAGACCTATACTATTACAAGATAGCTTAGTAATCTGCCTTAGCTTTTCCATTATCCTTTTTCGATCCTTCGGGACGTTCAGTCTTAACTGCATTCATATGATTCAAGCAAGAGTGAGCATAACTATCTCAGCAAGTATAACAATTTAATAACAACATGCTTGACACATACAAATCGTATATCTTCAATAACTGAACAATAGTTATGAAATAATATTGATAACTCAAAATAGCACTCCATATTTTCTTTCAAAATGTTTTACAATAATAATAATATTTAGTAAAACATTCACTCCGGTCAGAGACCTCGAGTATTCATTCTTTATTGGAAAAGGACAACCCGGAAGCAAGTCTGTAAGCCCGATATTACTTACGAGCACTTCTAGGTGATCAGCCTATTGTACTCTATGTTGATCAACACTACATCCATTAAACGTATGCACGTTTAAGCATTTGGTAACCTCACGTGCCTGTCGTTTTACCTACAAAACATTTGTTTAACATTTCAGTCTTCTTTTGAAAACCATATCAAGTAGTTGACAAAAGATAGCAACATTTGATAATGCATGAATAGATTATCCATACATCAAGTCTAGCCAAAGGAATTGGCTTTAACTTCAACATACCTTAATTCATGCGAAAGAATACATGAACCTCAAAAACTTGTTCAGATTGAACTGAGACAAGAGTTAGAATACTTGCCTTTAGCGTCTGCTACGGTATATTAACTTTATGTTCAAGTCGTTCAAGTCTCTACAATACATGATCACATAATGCCTTAATAAGGTCACATATAATCAAGTATGTATATGACTATATCATACCCTTCATTTCAATCTAATTGTGTATTAGATTCAATTACTATTCGTTCCGGTTTATCATTATCCTTGCATTTATATTCGACTAGGTTATTTCAACCTTTATACAGCATCCTTAAGATTTAACAAAGTTTAAACAATGTTACATTACATTCCTTAAGTTGTGTTTCCTTTTAAATCAATTAGCTTTCTTTTCTTTGTACTTAGAAACATTCATTACTATCCTTGTTACTTAGACTGGCGCTGCGGCGCCAGCTTTATACTTACACCTCACGCTGCGGCGCGAGCTTATTGTATCACTATCCCGGACTTGGTGCTGCGGCGCGAGTCCTTACTTAATGGGTCGCGCTGCAGCGCCACACTCCAGAGGATTTTGGTACTGTACATGGTGCTGCGGCGCCACATAATATACTATGGTTCACGCTGCGGTGAACTCTTGCAGTGTGCTCGGACACTGTTCCGCACTACGGCACGACTCGTTTTGCCTAGGGTTGGCACCGCGGCGCCAACTCTGTGCACCAGAAAACAAATTCAGTTTGTGAATTTTGTGAACTTCCCAGACGTATAACTTCTTCGTTATAAGTCCGAATTGGATCTTTCAAAAGCCCACGGTTCACAAATTACGTAATCTACATGTTCATGCAAGAATTTCATCTATTTGACTTCGTTTGCTAAAAATTCACCTATTAGTTCATTTTTAACGAAAACGATAAACGTTCGTGAACGTTCAACGCTCGTTTCTTCGTTCTAAGTCGGAATTCGGTCATTTTTGAGTCCGCAACTCTTAAATGCCAAATATGACTTGTCTCTATTGGAAAACCATGGTTCCGTTCTTAAACACAAAATTTGACTTCTATTCCGAGAATTTTACGAATTCGACGATTATCGTCCAATCATGCAAATTCCGGCAATTCTTTATTCTTATGATTTGTTCAACATTACAAATGAACTTCATTCATCATGTGAACATCTTAACATACTTAACACAACAACTTATATTCATTGTTGGATTTTGACTTATTCTTCATGAGCTTATAACTTGTCAAATTCTAAACTACTTAAGATTTGATTATTCATGACTTATGACAATTAGAGTTTCTTAATTATCATACTTTACATGCTCTTCACATATAACTTTGCTTATGTATACATGATACATATAATCATATAAGTTCTTAATTCACTACTCTTATTACAAGATCATATTTTCATACTTAGCATTCGAGGTTAACTTATAATAAGTTTATAACTTTTATAAGTTCAAATGACTTATTGCCAACTTATGTGGCTTAAGTTCATTTCTTATGCATTCTTCTTACTTCTTAACATCCATGTTTATTAATTCCAACTTTTTTTATCAACCTATCATGGTAGAGATAGAAGATAATTTAGAGATGAAGTCTTACTTTTTGTAGTCTTGGTAAAGTAGCTTGCTTCTTCTTCTTATATATGGAAGTGACTTACTGTAGCTTATTCTCTTTAACACTTAAGCACTCTTGAAATGTTGGATTATTTGAACAACTAACAAATGGCTTGTAAGCCTTTTCTATTTATAGAAGTTGCAAAGCTAGGGTAGTTTAGTCATTAAATCACCCACCTTCTTAAGCCACATCCTTACTATTCATTACTTGGCTAGCACTCTCTTATCCTATACTTGGCCATTACTTTAAAGTCTTGGTCATTACTCCTAAGTCTTGGTCACCACATTAACTTGGTCACCACAATAACCATATTAATATGGTTTGCCCCATGGGTCATACAACTCATGGATTCTATCTTGGGCTTTAATTAAATCATTCCTTTGGGCTTTGCATTAATAAACCTTAACTTGTTTAACCATTAATTGGGCCTCACCATTTAACCTACTTGGACTTGAATATAATTGTTAACCAATCCTCCAAGTCCATTAACATTACTTAATACCTATAGTTTATGTATTATTTTCGTATTCAAATTCATATAAAATTTATATACGATATTTCATCCTTCATACAACTCGTATTATAACGACCGAGAAATTTGGATCTTATTGTAAAATGATTTTATTAAATTAAATAATAATAAAATCGTATTCCTTTAGTTATCAAGACGGTTGTCATTGTATAACCTATTGATGTTAGAATATCGTAGTATTTGAGCTATGTGGATGAATTAAAGTGTTTGACTTTCCAAGACAAAAATAAAAGTTTTACGAGAAATTTTTTGAAAAATACTATTCATCGATATTTGCTCGGGATATAATTTTGAGTTTTCGAGAAATACGTAATGATGGAATAACAATGTAAGATGGATTATGTAATAAAAATCTAGTTATGGAAAATGTAATAAATCGCTTGTGGACTTAATTTATAAACATTAAGGAAGGCGAAATAGTAAGGAATAAGTAATAATTGTATGATACTTGGTATTGTACGGAATAATGAAAATGAGTATAATACTAGGTATTATACGAGTTTGTATGAAGGATGAAATACCGTATATAAATTCTATATGAATTAGAATACAAGAATAATGCATCAACTATATGTGTATGTATTATGAAATATTAATGGACTTGTAAAGATTGGCTAGGATTTTTGTACAAAGCCCAAGTCAATTAAGGTTAAGGCCCAACTATTGAATTAATAAGCAAGCTAGTGTTTGTTAATATAAAGCCCAAGGATTTATTAATACAAGCCCAAGCTAGAATCCATGAGTTACTAGACCCATGGGGTAAAACCATATTAGTATGATTAATGTGTGATGATCAAGATACGTGGTGACCAAGTTAAATGAGTAGTGGTCAAGCAAAGGATAAGATTAGATGTAAGAACCCAAATTATTAATAAATGAAATTTAATTTCCTCTAATTATTATTTTGAATAGTAAGGGTAGATTTGGTTAATGTGGATAGTTATGGGTAAAATATGCGAATATTTCAAAATAAGCAGGTGATTATAAAATATTCATTTGGTCGTGGAATATTCTTGCTGTCGGGGAATATTCGTACGACGGCGCAGCCTTGTGTGGGCCCCATAACGAAAAGCGATTGGATGACGAAAATGACAAAAATAAGTTGTTTATAAATAACGGCGTAGTTGTTACCGTTAATACTGTTAAAATACTCGATGGTTAAACCACAGTAGCACACGGTATTGCACCAATTATTAATTCTTACCTAAGAAGACACTACTCAATAATGGTTACAGTAATTACTGTTCAGTATTTTATTTTATTGATTCAATAATTACTGCATTGATATTTTATATTGCTGTTGTTTCAATAATTGTCATTACACAATATTTTTCATTATCGAAGCAATAATTCATATTATCTGAATAATATTATTGGATAACATTATTGGCAATGTCTAGAAAGTTCTGTCTAAGGAGAGGTTTGGTCACCTAATTGCGTGCCAGTAAGGAGAAATCCTTATTGGAAAGCCCCCTCTATCCTGGGAACGACCTGGTTGTCAGTATTGTGATTCTGTAATATTATTTGTGAATAATTAAATTATTGATTTATATGATGAGGAAAAATATTGATTTTATGTGGATATAGATGGAGAAAATTTTTAATGTGATAATTGTTGAAAATTAATATTTTATCTTTTTATGATAAAATAATTCATTTAAATATATTATTATATTTTATAATATAATAATGGTGATATTTTTACAACGAATGTGGAATATATGAGTATACGAGGAGAAAGAGTATTTTTGTTGCAATAAATATTTAAAACATGTTAAACATGTCGGAGGACCCCATTTATTGACTGAAATTTAATTATAGCATGTAAAATCGTCCGTTTATGGATTTCGGTTAATTTCTGTTTGGAATTTGAAAAAAACTTTCTTCTGCAAAGTTGTAGAGAATTGAATTTCCTATAAAAACTCGCGAGATTCGCATTTTCTGACAAAAGGGCTATTTATTGTGAATTATTGAAGTTCCGAAGCTACGAAATAATTGATTTTTGGAAGTTTAAAATATTTAAAGAATGAAAAACATTTTTTTTGTTTGTGGGCAGCCTAGCATGTGATGTAAATGCTGAATTCAAAATCTAGAAAGTGTGCATAGAGAATTTGTTATATATATTATTATTATATTAAATTTTTTGCTTTGGTGTTCTAAGCATTTTCCTATAAATAGGGTGCTTAGGTTAGAATTAAAAATTACACCAGAAACTGAAGTTTTCCCTCTCTATAATATCGAGTGTATTCTTGTGAGTATTTTGAGTATACTTTGAGTATTGCTATACGGTGTAAGTTCAAGTCATAGCCTATATCCGGTGTTTCAGCTAGAAGTACTGATCTTCCGAGGTAAGGGATATTTTTTTTTCCCGTAATGATATTATTTCTTCAATATCATTATGCTGAAATATTGATCTTAAGTTTTTATCAAATTTGGAACTTTTGGTGTCGGAATTACTATTCACGTATACAGCACTATTCACGTATACGATACTATTCACGAATACGGCACTATTCATCGAAAAATAAAATTTTTCCCTTTTCGTCTAAAATATCTATTGTGGATACTAGCTTTGATTGTATCCATGTTTTGATCATTCTTGAATTTTATACCACTATGATGATTTTTGAGGTATTTTTGGACGTGAATAAAATAAAGTACGAATCCTTAATCCTTAATCCTTGTCATTTTGTTTCACTGGATTCATTTCTTTAAAAATATTTTTCATCATCCTCAGTCTTAAATGATGATACTTTTTAATATCTTTGGCCTGTAGTGCAAAGATGAACAAGTATTTAGATGAACATGACCAACAGATGAATATCCTTGACCTGTAGTGCAAGGATGAATATATGATTCAAGATGTGCATTAATTTATGTTACAGGGATAAAAAAACTGTTGATAGACTGTTAAATTCATAGACATTAGTAGATTTCATCGTCTACGTAACTCTTCTATGAATTAATATTTTCCGCTGCGAATATTGATCTAAAACTTGTTGTCTATTGTATTCTATTAGATTTTTCCCTGTTGAAGACTAACGATAATTTGTTGTATATTATCTTAGTCATAATATCATTTACTGGGCTAGTTGAGCTCACCCTTTTTCCTTTTTGTTCCATTTTTCTTCTCAGGAGGCGAGAATATAGCGAGTACGAATCGGTGTATGGAATGAAGGTTCTAGGGAGAGTTGTTTAGTAGTCCTCACAATTTTTGTAAAATAATTTATCAATAATTATGATGGGGATTTATTTGTATGTGGATATTGTCTAGATGACAATATCTGTATTTAAACTCATAGTTTACATGTTGTAATAATAAAGTTGTAGTTGTTTCTGTACCATGTATTGACAACTCAGAATGGGTGATGTATACCTATTTTGGGGGTGTCACAGTTGGTATTAGAGCTTAGGGATATGATCTCTGGCGGAGATCGGGGAATAGAACTAGGAGGGGAGTGACGAGTAAATCCTTCGCTAGTGTGTCCTACCTAAGTTTATTTGTTAGTTGATCAATATATAGGGATATTATGTGATATATTGATTTGCTTAATTAACCCTTATTTTATGGCAGTATTTAAGAATGGCAACCGAGAATGTTAACAGTGGAGTTAATGAGACCGTGGAGATGCCTGTACTTACCAACGAGGAGAACGTGCATCAGGCTGGCGATGTTCCTCCTGTGAACAACACCACTGATCAGATGATGAACGACGCAAAATCATACGAGGGAGACTCGTGTTCAAAATACAGGAGGAAATGATAACAATTCACGGGTTGTCACAGCCAAGCAGTTCAAAGAGTTGGGACCACCAGAATTTAAGGGAAAGCCAGATCCGATCATGGCGGAGACATGGGTCAAGAAAATTACCAAGATATTCGATGTCTTGGGATGCATGGAGGAACAGAAGGTTCCATTCGCCACCTTTATGTTCCGTGGCGAGGCAGACTACTGGTGGGAGTCTGTTAAGCGTACCCATCCAGCCGCACTCAGCATGTCTTGGGAGACATTTCAGAAACTATTTAATGACAAATACTTTCCTGAAAGTGTTCGTCATATGAAGGAAGTGGAGTTCATCAGATTATAACAAAATAACATGACAGTGTCTCAGTACGAGGCAAAGTTTGCAGAGTTATCCAGGTTTGCACCTCATTTGGTGGAGAATGAGGAACGTATGACGCGAATGTTTCTGAGAGGTTTGAAACCCGACATACGACAATATCTCATCTCTCATAAATTTTCTCTCTATTCAGATGTTGTTAACAGGGCTCAATTGTTGGAGCGAGATAATGAGTACGGTCAACCGAGGTACCACAATCAGGATCATACTGGAGATAGCAGTCAGCAAAACAACAATAACCAGTGGAGAAAGAAAAAGACGGACAAAAATGGTAACCACTACTGGTGGTAATCATAGCTATGAAAATAGAAGAAGCGAGTCGGGAGGAGATTTCAAGAAGAGGAGATTCAATAATGACCATGTGAAGATGACAGTGCCAACAACAAATGGTTCTAAGGGAGGAGAAAGACCACCGATCATATGCTATAAATGCGGGAAAGAGGGACATATCAGTCCAAACTGTCCCATAACAGTTCAAGGTATGTTATAATTGTGGGAAGGAAGGACATATCGCTCGAGATTGTACGGTAGCGAAACCAATTCCAGTGGGGACGGTGATTCAGAAGGCTGTCCCAAAAAAGTCAAAGTCAACGGTTCCTGGAAGAGCGTTTATTGTGACTGGTCAAAATACGAGGAACCCAAACGAGGTGATCACGGGTAAGCTATTTATAAATTCTTGCGAAGTTTATACCTTACTTGATACCTGTGCTACCCATTCATTTATCTCTCCTGCTTGTGCTCAACGTTTAAACTTGACTCTGGAGAAATTAGACTTTGACCTATCTGTGGAGACTCCGTTAGGAGAAACTTTCATCACATCCACTGTTTATAAATCTTATTTGATTCAAGTTGGCACCATCACCTTACCTGTTGACCTTATCTCTTTAAAGATACTTGCTTTTGATGTGATTTTAGGGATTGATTGATTAACTACTCATCATTCCAAAATTGATTGTTTTTGTAAGGTTGTTAGTTTTCATATTCCTAATCAACCTGTTATTCGGATTCAGGCAACTAAACCATTAAAATCAATCACTGTCATATCTAATCATAAAGCTATTCATTTATTGAAAAACGGATGTCAAGCTTTCTTAGCCCATATTATGGATTTAAATAAAGACACGTCAAAATTGAATAATATTCTTGTTGTTATTGACTTTCTTGACGTATTTCCTGAAGAAATTCCCGGTCTACCCCCAGAACGTGAAGTTGAATTCTTTATTGATCTTGAACCTGGTACAAAGCCCATTTCTAAAACCCCATATCGAATGGCTCCTATTGAACTTCATGAGTTAAAAGTCCAACTACAGGAGTTTTTGGACATTGGTTTCATTCGTCCTAGTACATCTCCTTGGGGTTCTCCTGTTTTATTCGTAAAGAAGAAAGACGGGAGTATGCGACTTTGTATTGACTATCAGGAATTAAACCATGTCACCATCAAGAATAGGTATCCTCTGCCTCGTATTGATGACTTGTTTGACCAGTTACAAGGAGCACAATTCTTTTCAAAAATCGATCTTCTTTCTGGATATCATCAGCTGAAAATTAGAACTGAGGATATTCCAAAGACTGCTTTCAGAACTCGAGATGGGCATTATGAATTTTTAGTCATGTCTTTCGGATTGACTAATGCTCCCGCGGCTTTCATTGATATGATGAACCGAGTATTCAAGGATTATTTGGATCAATTCGTTGTTGTCTTTATTGATGACATCCTCATATATTCCAAAAGTCGTGAAGATCATGAGCACCATTTGAAGCTGGTACTCCAAAGGCTTCGTGAAAATAAGCTTTATGCCAAGTTGAAGAAATGTGTATTCTGGCTTGAGGAAGTAGCATTTCTTGGGCACATGGTGTCTAAACATGGAGTATCTGTTGACCCGAAGAAGATTGAAGCAATACAAAGTTGGGAGCAACCGAAGTCGGTCACTGAAGTACGTAGCATTTTGGGCTTAGCTGGTTATTATCGGAGATTCGTGGAAGGGTTTACTCGAATCGCTACTCCGTTAACTCATCTAACTCGGAAGGATACAAAATTCATTTGGAGCGAAGAATGCGAGAAGAGTTTCCAAGAGCTTAAGAGGAGACTCATTTCGACACCTGTTCTAACAATACCATCTGGTACGGATGGATTTGTTATCTACAGCGATGCTTCAGGCAAAGGGTTAGGATGTGTTCTCATGCAACGTGGGAAAGTCATAGCCTATGCCTCTCGACAACTTAAATAATATGAGAGGAATTATCCTACTCATGATCCAGAGTTGGCATCAGTCGTTTTCGCGCTAAAGATCTGGAGGCACTATCTATATGGGGAGAAAGTGGAGATATATTCAGACCATAAAAGCCTTAAATATTTCTTCACTCAAAAAGAACTCAACATGCGGCAGCGACGTTGGCTCGAGCTATTAAAAGACTACGACCACACTATTCAATACCATCCTGGAAAAGCAAATGTGGTAGCTGACGCGTGGAATAGAAGATCATATGCAGGAAAAAGTGCGATGATGTCAAGTATACGCATAGAGCCAACTTTAATAGAAAAAGTTAAGTTTGCTCAAGCCACCCATCCGGAGCTGATGCGTATGAAGAAGAAAGTACAAGAAGGAGCTATTCCGGAAGCGAGAATTGAAGAAGAAGGAATAATTCGAGTCCACTCTAGACTTTGTGTTCCTAACGACTCTGATTTGTAGTACAAGATTATGATGGAGGCACACAATACATCATTTTCAATCCATCCTAGAAGTACAAAAATGTATTGTGATCTTCGACATACATTTTGGTGGAACAATATGAAGAGAGAGATTACAAAGTTTATCTCGATGTCTTTAACTTGTCAACGTGTAAAGGCGGAGCATCTAGTACCTAAGGGTCCATTGCAACCACTTGAGATTCCAAAATGGAAGTGGGAACATATTGAAAGTAGTATGCACACAAGCCAATCATGTTTGATGATAAAGCATATACTTTGTAAACAATCTTATTCATTTATTAATAAAAAGTATTTATTTATTAAAGACTTTTAATTATCTACACGATGCTGTTTTATAATATGTGATAAACCCATAGTTTTAAGCAATGATTTTAGAATAATGATGATGATCATTATAATGAGATCTAAATTCTTAGAAAGCTTAAAACTAAAATAGTTCCCAATCGTGGATTACTAAATTGGGGATTAGTGAATCCGGATAGATTGGTACATACGTTGCTTGCTCATTGGATGAGGATGATTGATCTCATGATCATTTGTGTGGAGACACTAAAGCAAGTATGTAGGTGCTTATTAGAGAATAAGTTCACTGAACGTGACTCGCTAAGGAATACCTAATGGAGTTTTACTTGAATGTCAATAGGAATTCCTGTAGTGATAGTAGTACAAGTGATCCTTGGACTTGAGATCATCATAGTATCTTGTGTATGATGAGTTATACGTTGACTTATTCCTTAAGACCCTTAGGGTATATCAAAGGGTATGCTTGGGTATAATAAGTTGTACATGGAGATAATGTATGATCAATAAAGAATCTACCACTTCTAGTAAAAGAAGAGAAATGTCCTATGTGATTCGATAAATGACAACTCAGTAGTCCTTGGCCAAGGCAGAATGAAATTAGAAAGGAGTTTCTAATTTGCATTATTTGGAGTTGTGCATTTAAGAGTCGAAATACATATAATTAAATAAAATAAGACTTGACAGAAATTCCATGTCTTATATTTAATTGGGACATTGTATGGTGGAAGGATTGAATTGTACGGTAACTATTTACTCAAAGGTTCTTTTATGATTAATGTTGAAATCTATATTATCTGGAAAGTCGTTGATCGCTAGGGAGGCTTATCCCTATTGTAGAATAAATATTATTTATTTAAATAAATTAATAATTTAATTTATTTATTTAAATAAGATTAGAATTGTTCTAATTGATTTATTCACAACCGGTTTAATATGGAGAACCTAAAGGGTCACACCATAAAAGGAAGAATAATTATTTAAGAAGTTAATGGCATAATCGTAATAATATGTTAAGTATATTTAATTTAATCTACAGTGATAGAATAAATTAAATAGCTTAATAGTTATTATTTAATATTTTAGAAATATTAAATATAAATTAATAAGAGGAGTCTTATTAATATTATTACAATTATTATTATTTTAATTTCTAAAAGAGTTTAGAAATTAATTTAATATAAGTACTCTCATTTATTCCTAATAGGATTAGGAGGGAAAATTAGTTAAAGGACTTTAATTAATTATCCCTAATAAGATTAGGGAGCCCATTTAATTAAAAGAGTTTAATTAAATAAATAATACCTTATTTATAATTGGGTTACTTGATATCTTTATAAGAGGACTCTTATATCAGATATCTAACATACGTTATTCCAATTGTTGGAGAGTACGCCTTTTTCTATAGAGATAGAAAAACTAGGGTTTAGCCAACCACCCATCTTCTTGAATCCTTCTTCTTCCTTGGTGGATCACCTCTAGAGGCCAAACACTTGGGTGGCTAACGTTGATCAAAGAAAGGAACCAAACCCGGTGGATTCATGTTGAACGCGAAAAGGATTGGAGGTGAACTTGTACCTGAGGAAGCTCAGATCTTCAAGGGTATGATTTTATTCTTTATCTTTTCGTTTAATTAATAATTGTGCATAAAGGGTGATCCGGGTTTATGGTTTGTAAAATTTTTAAAACTCTGATTTTTCACGTTTCCGCTAATTTTTGCAATTTGATTGCGTTCATGAATATTACAAACCTAACACATATTACTATGGATTTCGTTACGGGTCTTCCTACGGTTTCTCAAGGCATCAATGCTATTTGGGTTATTGTTGATAGATTAACCAAGTTTGCTCATTTCTTACCGATACGAGAGACTTATTCCCTTGAACGTCTTGCTCAAATGTATGTAAATGAGATTGTGAGGTTGCATGGCATGCCAGTATCTATAGTTTCGGATCGTGACCCAAGATTCACTTCAAGATTTTGGGTTAGCTTGCAAAAAGCTATGGACACGGATTTACGATTCATTTCAGCATACCATCCTCAAACGGACGGACAATCAGAGAGGACTATTCAAACTCTTGAAAATTTATTAAGACTCTGTGTCCTAGACTTCAAGGACAATTGGGATAAGTATTTACCATTGGTGGAATTCTCCTACAACAACAGTTATCAGGCAAGTATAGGTGTGGCTCCATTTGAAGCATTATATGGACAAAAGTGTCGCTCTCCAATATGTTGGGATGAGGTGGGTGAAGCAACATTGTTGGGACCCGAGTTAGTACGTATGACTACCGAAAAGATGCAAATAATTCGACAACGGATACGAACGGCACAAGATCGACAAAAGAGTTATGCGGATCTTCATCGAAAGGACGTGGAATTTAGTATAGGGGATCATGTATTATTGCGAGTTGCTCCATCGAAGGGAGTTACAAGATTTGGGAAGAGAGGAAAACTCAATCCATAATTTATTGGCCCATTTCAAATTCTTGACCGAGTAGGAAATGTAGCCTATAGACTCGCGTTACTTCCGAGTATGTCTCGTGTTCATAATGTGTTTCACATATCTGTACTTCGTAAATATGTGAAAGACCCGAACCACGTTATTGAGTTAGAACCAGATGAGATAGCTGAAGACTTAACGTACGAAGAGGTACCTATCAAGATCTTGGATAGGAAGGAGCATGTCCTACGCATAAAGGTCATACCACAAGTTAAAGTTTTGTGGAGGAATCATGCTATAGAGGAAGTGACCTGGGAGTTAGAAACAGAAATGAAAGCGAGGTATCCTCATCTTTTCGAAATACCAGGTACGTACTTCAATTTCGAGGACGAAATTTCATAAGGAGGGGAGGTTGTAAGACCCCAAATTATTAATAAATGAAATTTAATTTTCTCTAATTATTATTTTGAATAGTAAGGGTAGATTTGATTAATTTGGATAGTTATGGGTAAAATACGCGAATATTTCAAAATAAGCAGGTGATTATAAAATATTCATTTGGTCGTGGAATATTCTTGCTGTCGGGGAATATTCGTACGACGGCGCAGCCTTGTGTGGGCCCCATAACGGAAAGCGATTGGATGAAGAAAACGACAAAAATAAGCTGTTTATAAATAACGACGTAGTTGTTACCGTTAATACTGTTAAAATATTCGGTGGTTAAAACACAGTAGCACACGGTATTGCACCAATTATTGATTCTTACGTAAGAAGACACTACTCAATAATGGTTACAGTAATTACTGTTTAGTATTTTATTTTATTGATTCAATAATTACTGCATTGATATTTTATATTGCTGTTGTTTCAATAATTGTCATTACACAGTATTTTTCATTATCGAAGCAATAATTTATATTATCTGAATAATATTATTGGATAACATTATTGGCAATGTCTAGAAAGTTCTGTCTAAGGAGAGGTTTGGTCACCTAATTGCGCGCCAGTAAGGAGAAATCCTTATTGGAAAGCCCCCTCTATCCTGGGAACGACCTGGTTGTCAGTATTGTGATTCTGTAATATTATTTGTGAATAATTAAATTATTGATTTATATGATGAGGAAAATATTGATTTTATGTGGATATAGATGGAGAAAATTTTTAATGTGATAATTGTTGAAAATTAATATTTTATCTTTTTATGATAAAATAATTCATTTAAATATATTATTATATTTTAATAATATAATAATGGTGATATTTTTACAACGAATGTGGAATATATGAGTATACGAGGAGAAATAGTATTTTTGTTGCAATAAATATTTAAAACATGTTAAACATGTCGGTGGACTCCATTTATTGACTGAAATTTAATTATAGCCTGTAAAATCGTCCGTTTATGGATTTCGGTTAATTTTTGTTTGGAATTTGAAAAAAACTTTCTTCTGCAAAGTTGTAGAGAATTGAATTTCCTATAAAAACTCGCGAGATTCGAATTTTCTGACAAAAGGGCTATTTATTGTGAATTATTGAAGTTCCGAAGCTACGAAATAATTGATTTTTGGAAGTTTAAAATATTTAAAGAATGAAAAACATTTTTTTGTTTGTGGGCAGCCTAGCATGTGATGTAAATGCTGAATTCAAAATCTAGAAAGTGTGCGTAGAGAATTTGTTATATATATATTATTATTATATTAAATTTTCTGCTTTGGTGTTCTAAGCATTTTCCTATAAATAGGGTGCTTAGGTTAGAATTGAAAATTATACCAAAAACTGAAGTTTTCTCTCTCTATAATATCGAGCGTATTCTTGTGAGTATTTTGAGTATACTTTGAGTATTGCTATACGGTGTAAGTTCAAGTCATAGCCTATATCCGGTGTTTCAGCTAGAAGTACTGATATTTCGAGGTAAGAGATATTTTTTTTTTCGTAATGATATTATTTCTTCATTATCATTATGCTGAAATATTGATCTTAAGTTTTTATCAAATTTGGAACTTTTGGTGTCGAAATTACTATTCATGTATACGACACTATTCACGTATACGATACTATTCACGAATACGGCACTATTCATCGAAAAATAAAAATTTTCCCTTTTCGTCTAAAATATCTATTGTGGATACTAGCTTTGATTGTATCCATGTTTTGATCATTCTTGAATTTTACACCACTATGATGATTTTTGAGGTATTTTTGGACGCGAATAAAATAAAGTACGAATCCATAATCCTTAATCCTTGTCATTTTGTTTCACTGGATTCGTTTCTTTAAAAATATTTTTCATCATCCTCAGTCTTAAATGATGATACTATTGAATATCTTTGGCCTGTAGTGCAAAGATGAACGATTTCTGATGAATATCTTTGGCCCGTAGTGCAAAGATGAACAGGTGTTTAGATGAACATGACCAACAGATGAATATCATTGGTCTGTAGTGCAAGGATGAATATATGATTCAAGATGTGCATTGATTGATGTTACAGGGATAAAAATACTGTTGATGGACTGTTAAATTCATAGACATTAGTAGATTTCATCCTCTACGTAGCTCTTCTATGAATTAATATTTTTAGCTGCGAATATTGATTTAAAACTTGTTATCTATTGTATTCTATTAGATTTTTCCTTGTTGAAGACTAACGATAATTTGTTGTATATTATCTTAGTCATAGTATCCTTTACTGGGCTAGTTGAGCTCACCCTTTTTCCTTTTTGTTCCATTTTTCTTCTTAGGAGGCGAGAATATAGCGAGTACGAGTCGGGGTATGGAATGAAGGTTCTAGGGAGAGTTGTTTAGTAGTCCTCACCATTTTTGTAAAATAATGTATCAATAATTATGATTGGGATTTATTTGTATGTGGATATTGTCTAGATGGCAATATCTGTATTTAAACTCATAGTTTACATGTTGTAATAATAAAGTTGTAGTTGTTTCTGTACCATGTATTGACAACTCAGAATGGCTGATGTATACCTATTTTGGGGGTGTCAACAGTTGGTATCAGAGCTTAGGGATATGATCTCTGGCGGAGATCGGGGAATAGAACTAGGAGGGGAGTGACGAGTAAATCCCTCGCTAGTGTGTCCTACCTAAGTTTATTTGTTAGTTGATCAATATATAGGGATATTATGTGATATATTGATTTGCTTAATTAACCCTTATTTTATGGCAGTATTTAAGAATGGCAACCGAGAATGTTAACAGTGGAGTTAATGAGACCGTGGAGATGCATGTACTTACCAACGAGGAGAACGTGCAACAGGCTGGCAATGTTCCTCCTGTGAACAACACCACTGATCAGACGATGAACGACGCAATGTTTAGAAGCTTTTTGCAGTTCATGCAAAATCATACGAGGGAGAATCGTGTTCAAAATACAGGAGGAAATGATAACAATTCACGGGTTATCACATCCAAGCAGTTCAAAGAGTTGGGACCACCAGAATTTAAGAGAAAGACAGATCCGATCATGGCGGAGACATGGGTCAAGCAAATTACCAAGATATTCGATGTCTTGGGATGCACAGAGGAACAGAAGGTTCCATTCGTCACCTTTATGTTCCGTGGCGAGGCAGACTACTGGTGGGAGTCTGTGAAGCGTATCCATCCAGCTGCACTCAGCATGTCTTGGGAGACGTTTCAGAAACTATATAATGACAAATACTTTCCTGAAAGTGTTCGTCATATGAAGGAAGTGGAGTTTATCAGATTAGAACAAAATAACATGACGGTGTCTCAGTACGAGGCAAAATTTGCAGAGTTATCCAGGTTTGCACCTCATTTGGTGGAGAATAAGGAACGTATGACGCGGATGTTTCTGAGAGGTTTGAAACCCGGCATACGACAATATCTCATCTCTTATAAATTTTCTCTCTATTCAGATGTTGTTAACAGGGCTCAATTGTTGGAGCGAGATAACGAGTACGGTCAACCGAGGTACCACAATCAGGATCATACTGGAGATAGCAGTCAGCAAAACAACAATAACCCGTGGAGAAAGAAAAATACGGACAAAAATGGTCACCACTCTGGTGGTAATCATAGCTATGAAAATAGAAGAAGCGAGTCGGGAGGAGATTTCAAGAATAGGATATTCAACAATGACCATGTGAAGATGATAGTGCCAACAACAAATGGTGCTAAGGGAGGAGAAAGACCACCGGTCATATGCTATAAATGCAGGAAAGAGGGACATATCAGTCCAAACTGCCCACAATAGTTCAAGGCATGCTATAATTGTGGGAAGGAAGGACATATCGCTCGAGATTGTACGGTAGCGAAACCAATTCCAGCGGGGACGGTGATTCAGAAGGTTGTCCCAGAAAAATCAAAGCCAACGGTTCCTGGAAGAGTGTTTGTTGTGACTGGTCAAAATACGAGGAACCCAAACAAGGTGATCACGGGTAAGTTATTTATAAATTCTTGTGAAGTTTATACCTTACTTGATACCTGTGCTACCCATTCATTTATCTCTCCTGCTTGTGCTCAACGTTTAAACTTGACTCCGGAGAAATTAGACTTTGACCTATCTGTGGAGACTCCGTTAGGAGAAACTTTCATCACATCCACTGTTTATAAATCTTGTTTGATTCAAGTTGGCACCATCACCTTACCTGTTGACCCTATATCTTTAAAGATACTTGCTTTTGATGTGATTTTAGGGATTGATTGGTTAACTACTCATCATGCTAAAATTGATTGTTTTCGTAAGGTTGTTAGTTTTCATATTCCTAATCAACCTGTTGTTCGAATTCAGGCAACTAAACCATTAAAATCAATCACTGTCATATCTAATCATAAAGCTAGTCGTTTATTGAAAAACAGATGTCAAGCTTTCTTAGCCCATGTTATGGATTTAAATAAAGACACGTCAAAATTGAATAATATTTTTGTTGTTATTGACTTTCTTGACGTATTTCCTGAAGAACTTCCCGGTCTACCCCCAGAACGTGAAGTTGAATTCTTTATTGATCTTGAATATGGTACAAAGCCCATTTCTAAAACCCCATATCGAATGGCTCCTATTGAACTTCAGGAGTTAAAAGTCCAACTACAGGAGTTATTGGACATCGGTTTCATTCGTCCTAGTACATCTCCTTGGGGTTCTCCTGTTTTATTCGTAAAGAAGAAAGACGGGAGTATGCGACTTTGTATTGACTATCAGGAATTAAACCATGTCACCATCAAGAATAGGTATCCTCTACCTCGTATTGATGACTTGTTTGACCAGTTACAAGGAGCACAATTCTTTTCAAAAATCGATCTTCTTTCTGGATATCATCAGCTGAAAATTAGAACTGAGGATATTCCAAAGACTGTCTTCAGAACTCGGTATGGGCATTATGAATTCTTAGTCATGTCTTTCAGATAGACTAATGCTCCCGCGGCTTTCATGGATATGATGAACCGAGTATTCAAGGATTATTTGGATCAATTCGTTGTTGTCTTTATTGATGACATCCTCATATATTCCAAAAGCCGTGAAGATCATGAGCACCATTTGAAGCTGGTACTCCAAAGGCTTCGTGAAAATAAGCTTTATGCCAAGTTGAAGAAATGTGTATTCTGACTTGAGGAAGTAACATTTCTTGGGCACGTGATGTCTAAACATGGTGTATCTGTTGACCCGACGAAGATTGAAGCAATACAAAGTTGGGAGCAACCGAAGTCGGTCACTGAAGTACGTAGCATTTTGGGCTTAGCTGGTTATTATCGGAGATTCGTGGAAGGGTTTTCTCGAATCGCTACTCCGTTAACTCATCTAACTCGGAAGGATACAAAATTCATTTGGAGCGAAGAATGCGAGAAGAGTTTCCAAGAACTTAAGAGGAGACTCATTTCGGCACCTGTTCTAACAATACCATCTGGTATGGATGGATTTGTTATCTACAGCGATGCTTCAGGCAAAGGGTTAGGATGTGTTCTCATGCAACGTGGGAAAGTCATAGCCTATGCCTCGCGACAACTTAAAGAATATGAGAGGAATTATCCTACTCATGATCTAGAGTTGGCAGCAGTCGTTTTCGCGCTAAAGATCTGGAGGCACTATCTATATGGGGAGAAAGTGGAGATATATTCAGACCATAAAAGCCTTAAATATTTCTTCACTCAAAAAGAACTCAACATGCGGCAACGACGTTGGCTCGAGCTATTAAAAGACTATGACCACACTATTCAATACCATCCTGGAAAAGCAAACGTGGTAGCTGACGCGTTGACTAGAAGATCATATGCAGGAACAAGTGCGATGATGTCAAGTATACGCATAGAGCCAACTTTAATAGAAAAAGTTAAGGTTGCTCAAGCCACCCATCCGGAGCTGATGCGTATGAAGAAGAAAGTACAAGAAGGAGCTATTCCGGAAGCGAGAATTGATGTAGAAGGAATAATTCGAGTCCACTCTAGACTTTGTGTTCCTAACGACTCTGATTTGTAGTACAAGATTATGATGGAGGCACACAATACACCATTTGCAATCCATCCTGGAAGTACTAAAATGTATTGTGATCTTCGACATACATTTTGGTGGAACAATATGAAGAGAGAGATTACAAAGTTTATCTCGATGTGTTTAACTTGTCAACGTGTAAAGGCGGAGCATCTAGTACCTAAGGGTCCATTGCAACCACTTGAGATTCCAAAATGGAAGTGGGAACATATTACTATGGATTTCGTTACGGGTCTTCCTATGGTTTCTCAAGGCATCAATGCTATTTGGGTTATTGTTGATAGATTAACCAAGTCTACTCATTTCTTGTCGATACGAGAGACTTATTCCCTTGAACGTCTTGCTCAAATGTATGTAAATGAGATTGTGAGGTTGCATGGCATGCTAGTATCTATAGTTTCGGATCGTGACCCAAGATTCACTTCAAGATTTTGGGTTAGCTTGCAAAAAGCTATGGGCACGGATTTACGATTCAGTTCAGCATACCATCCTCAAACGGACGGACAATCAGAAAGGATTATTCAAACTCTTGAAAATTTATTAAGACTCTGTGTCCTAGACTTCAAGGGCAGTTGGGATAAGTATTTACCATTGGTGGAATTCTCCTACAACAACAGTTATCAGGCAAGTATAGGTGTGGCTCCATTTGAAGCATTATATGGACGAAAGTGTCGCTCTCCAATATGTTGGGATGAGGTGGGTGAAGCAACATTGTTGGGACCCGAGTTAGTACGTATGACTACCGAAAAGATCCAAATAATTCGACAACGTATACGAACGGCACAAGATCAACAAAAGAGTTATGCGGATCTTCATTGAAAGGACGTGGAATTTACTATAGGGGATCATGTATTATTGCGAGTTGCTCCATGGAAGGGAGTTACAAGATTTGGGAAGAGAGGAAAACTCAATCCACGATTTATTGGCCCATTTCAAATTCTTGACCGAGTAGGAAATGTAGCCTATAGACTCGCGTTACTTCCGAGTATGTCTCGTGTTCGTAATGTGTTTCACATATCTGTACTTCGTTAATATGTGAAAGACCCGAACCATGTTATTGAGTTAGAACCAGATGAGATAGCTGAAGACTTAACGTACGAAGAGGTACCTGTCAAGATCTTGGATAGGAAGGAGCATGTCCTACGTACAAAGGTCATACCACAAGTTAAAGTTTTGTGGAGGAATCATGCTATAGAGGAAGTGACTTGGGAGTTGGAAACGGAAATGAAAGCGAGGTATCCTCATCTTTTCGAAACACCAGGTACGTACGTCAATTTCGAGGATGAAATTTCATAAGGAGGGGAGGTTGTAAGACCCCAAATTATTAATAAATAAAATTTAATTTCCTCTAATTATTATTTTGAATAGTAAGGGTAGATTTGATTAATGTGGATAGTTATGGGTAAAATACGCGAATATTTCAAAATAAGCAGGTGATTATAAAATATTCATTTGGTCGTGGAATATTCTTGCTGTCGGGGAATATTCGTACGACAGCGCAGCCTTGTGTGGGCCCCATAACGGAAAGTGATTGGATGAAGAAAATGACAAAAATAAGTTGTTTATAAATAACGGTGTAGTTGTTACCATTAATACTGTTAAAATACTCGGTGGTTAAAACACAGTAGCACATGGTATTGCACCAATTATTGATTCTTACGTAAGAAGACACTACTCAATAATGGTTACAGTAATTACTGTTCAGTATTTTATTTTATTGATTCAATAATTACTGCATTGATATTTTATATTGCTGTTGTTTCAATAATTGTCATTACACAGTATTTTTCATTATCGAAGCAATAATTCATATTATCTGAATAATATTATTGGATAACATTATTGGCAATGTCTAGAAAGTTCTGTCTAAGGAGAGGTTTGGTCACCTAATTGCGCACCAGTAAGGAGAAATCCTTATTGGAAAGCCCCCTCTATCCTGGGAACGGCCTGGTTGTCAGTATTGTGATTCTGTAATATTATTTGTGAATAATTAAATTATTGATTTATATGATGAGAAAAATATTAATTTTATGTGGATATAGATGTAGAAAATTTTTAATGTGACAATTGTTGAAAATTAATATTTTTATCTTTTTATGATAAAATAATTCATTTAAATATATTATTATATTTTAATAATATAATAATGGTGATATTTTTACAACGAATGTGGAATATATGAGTATACGAGAAAAAAGAGTATTTTTGTTGCAATAAATATTTAAAACATGTTAAACATGTCGGTGGACCCCATTTATTGACTGAAATTTAATTATAGACTGTAAAATCGTCCGTTTATGGATTTCGGTTAATTCATGTTTGGAATTTGAAAAAACTTTCTTCTGCAAAGTTGTAGAGAATTGAATTTCCTATAAAAACTCGCGAGATTCGAATTTTCTGACAAAAGAGCTATTTATTGTGAATTATTGAAGTTCCGAAGCTACGAAATAATTGATTTTTGGAAGTTTAAAATATTTAAAGAATGAAAAACATTTTTTTTGTTTGTGGGCAGCCTAACATGTGATGTAAATGCTGAATTCAAAATCTAGAAAGTGTGCGTAGAGAATTTGTTATATATATATATATATATATTATTATTATATTAAATTTTATGCTCTGGTGTTCTAAGCATTTTCCTATAAATAGGGTGCTTAGGTTAGAATTAAAAATTACACTAGAAACTGAAGTTTTCTCTCTCAAAAATATCGAGCGTATTCTTGTGAGTATTTTGAGTATACTTTGAGTATTGCTATACTGTGTAAGTTCAAGTCATAGCCTATATCCGGTGTTTCAGATAGAAGTACTTATCTTCCGAGGTAAGGGATATTTTTTTTTCCGTAATGATATTATTTCTTCAATATCATTATGCTGTAATATTGATCTTAAGTTTTTATCAAATTTGGAACTTTTGGTGTCGAAATTACTATTTACGTATACGGCACTATTCACGTATACGATACTATTCACGAATATGGCACTATTCATTGAAAAATAAAAATTTTCCCTTTTCGTCTAAAATATATATTGTGGATACTAGCTTTGATTGTATCCATGTTTTGACCATTCTTGAATTTTACTCCACTATGATGATTTTTGAGGTACTTTTGGACGCGAATAAAATAAAGTATGAATCCTTAATCCTTAATCCTTGTCATTTTGTTTCACTGGATTCATTTTTTTAAAAATATTTTTCATCATCCTCAGTCTTAAATGATGATACTATTGAATATCTTTGGCCTGTAGTGCAAAAATGAATGATTTCTGATGAATATCTTTGGCCCGTAGTGCAAAGATGAACATGTGTTTAGATGAACATGACCAACAGATGAATATCCTTGGTCTGTAGTGCAAGGATGAATATATGATTCAAGATGTGCATTGATTGATGTTATAGGGATAAAAATACTGTTGATGGACTGTTAAATTCATAGACATTAGTAGATTTCATCCTCTACGTAACTCTTCTATGAATTAATATTTTTCGCTGCGAATATTGATTTAAAACTTGTTGTCTATTGTATTCTATTAGATTTTTCCCTGTTGAAGACTAACGATAATTTGTTGTATATTATCTTAGTTATAATATCCTTTACTGGGCTAGTTGAGCTCACCCTTTTTCGTTTTTGTTCCATTTTTCTTCTCAGGAGGCGAGAATATAGCGAGTACGTGTCGGGGTATGGAATGAAGGTTCTAGGGAGAGTTGTTTAGTAGTCCTCACCATTTTTGTAAAATAATGTATCAATAATTATGATGGGGATTTATTTGTATGTGGATATTGTCTAGATGGCAATATCTGTATTTAAACTCATAGTTTACATGTTGTAATAATAAAGTTGTAGTTGTTTCTGTACCATGTATTGACAACTTAGAATGGGTGATGTATACCTATTTTGGGGGTGTCACACTTTAATTTATCCATGTAGCTCAAATACTACGATATTCTAACATCAATAGGTTATACAATGACAACCATCTTGATAACACATGGAATATGATTTTATTATTATTTAATTTAATAAAATCATTTTACAATAAGATCCGAATTTCTCGGTCGTTACACTCTTTTACTCGTACTTAGGGGGGTCAGCCATTAGTACCATATTGTGCACAATATCTTAACGCTAAAGCATAAGTAATCCCCTATAACAGGGTTGTTCATCTCAGTTTGACATTAGAGTCCACACCAAAGGAAGTTTAGTTTGGATAAACTTACAAGGGTTCTGAAATTTAGAACGTTCATCAACTATGGACTAGTCGAATCAATAAGGGTTCGCTAATCTTATAAGGTTTAACAATAAATGATATTCAATTTGAATAATAAACTAAAATGCTCTACAATGGAATAAGTATTGTATAAAATGAATCATGCTTTGAAAAGATTGGTAACATTTAATATGACATCTTGAAATTGATCAATAAATAACAAGAACTAGTTAGATATGGAATATAGGTCTAGAACTTGCTCATTGTAAAGAGGTAAGCTTTAGAAACTTGCATTGAGATAACAATTAGGGTTAGAAAACTTGCCTCGTACGTAGGTTATACGTAAATTATACACGTTCCTCGATTTATTCCTACATACCATTTACATTAACAATATCAGTCAATTACAATATAACTAGCATCACAAGTTCATTCTCTTTTGTCTAAAATCTGATTATGATTATACTAATCAAATCACAACACTTGTTTTCATATAATATTACACTTCACGAATGACAAGCTAACTTTGCGTTCAACAATTTTATTAAACATGCAATTACTTTATTGACATGTTAAGAATCTATTTTAACATCACATTATATGTCTAACACATTTTTATGCTCATTAGATTAGGTTACAATTACATTCCCTGAAATAAGATAATTAAAATTTTCATTCTTGGACACACTGCATAGTGGCGCCACCCTACAGGCTAATCCTGGCGTTGCGGTGTGGATGGCGCTGTAGCTTGGACAGGGGCACTACGGCACGACCCTTAAGGCATGGGGTTGGTGCTGCGGCGCGACATGCCAGTTTCTGATTCTGAGTTTCACGAGGAACACAAATCATGACCAATTACATTATTCACACATGGAATTAAGTATACCCAGACACTAGAATTCGTACATGATCCCTACCCAACCTTTCTAGCATGATTTAACAAGTTAATACATACTATTACTTGAATCAAACCATAAAATTTCAGTGTTCTTAGTGTTTTTGAAAGTTAAGAAAATAAAACACGAAAATTTAATATTACAATTCGTTATAACTCTGAATCTGTCCGTTCAAAGTTTGTTTTCTTTGTTTAAACATATGTTATCACAATCTACTGATAAATTTCAAGTTAAACAACAAAACATGGCATACCATTTCCCATAAGGGCCATATCTGTGAAACCTTTATACTCTATAACTTTAAAGAAAACTATTTACGACATATTTATGTGCAATTGATGTTAAGAACACATACTATACGGTAAAAACATATTATGACCATATATTATCACATATAAACACATAAATCCTTCTATTTTCAATTACAGAGACTTGAAATAGTTTTTCGTAGAAAATATTAACAATGTAATTTACAAGATGGGTTGAAGAGATTACCTTGAAGCAACTTCTGTGATTCTCCAATCTCACAATTTTCTCTTAACTCTCTCTAAATTCTCTCTAGATTTTTCTAAACTTTTCTTCTGATTAATGATATAAAGTATACGCTTAATATAATTATACGTAACTAAACTGACGTTAGTTGTGGTCAGGTAATCCAATTCGTGGGTTAACTGCCCAACTCCCATTAGGGCCTCGTTTGGCTAACCTTAAAAGGTTCATTCCCATTTAATTTAATAAATTTCTTATAATATAGTTAATAATATCACACCCATTTAAAAAATAAATCGAATATCTTATTTAATTTAATTTAAATAAAATATAATAATTTCTCATTAACTCACAGTCACATAATTAATTTTCTCATTTATTAGTTATGTCAAATTATTAAATCTCTAATTAATTATTAAATTAAATAAAATAACATTATGCTTATTAAATAATTCATTTAATCTAATAAGCTCAATTAAATACATACTTTGAATAATAAAATTCTCCACATTAATTTAATCAATATAACACATATAATTAAATTAATATACCACAAATTCATCAATTAATTATTTAATCCAATAATTAAATCATCAAAAAATATTTATTTAATTCAATAAATATTCAAATTATATTACAAAATCTTGTTCGTCACATCTTTCTCCCCTTAAAAGGATTTTGTCCCCAGAATCACGACTCAATCAATTCGTCCCGTTACATTTTGTCCCCCCTTACAAAAATTCTGTCCCCAGAATCGCTTAAATATAAATTAAGTAAATAAATGAGGATAATTCTTCATTATATGCTCTTCGAGTTCCCACGTAGCTTCTTAAGCGTTGTGGTTCCTCCAGACTACCTTAACAGAAGGTATTACTTTATTTCTAAGTACTTGCTCTTTCCTGTCAACAATTTGAACATGAATTTCTTAATAAGATAAATATTTTTCAAAATATAGGGGTTCATATTCAATCACGTGCTTGTAATCGGGTTTGTAGGGTCGTAAAACTGAAACAAGGAAGACGTTGTGGACATTCTCGAGCGCCGGAGGTAAGGCTATCGCATACGTAACTTCTCCAATCCTTTATAGTACGTCAAAGGGTTCAATGAACCTTGGGCTTAATTTACCCTTCTTTCTGAACCTAATCTTTTCTTTCCAGGGAGAGACTTTTAGAAACACATAACTACCCGATTCAAACTCAACATTTTTACGGTGTGGATCGACGTATTTCTTCTGTATATCTTGAGTTGTTACCAGTCTTGTTCGGATCACTTTGACTATCTCTATTGTCTGCTATACCAGTTCTGGACCTAGTAATTATCTCTCGCCAACTTCATCCCAGTATAGCGGAGTTCTACACTTTCTCTCGTATAACGCTTCATAAGGCGAAATGCCAGTACTAGCGTGGTAACTGTTATTGTAGCCGAACTCTACGAGCGGTAGATGATCATCCCAATTTCCTTTAAAGTCCATTATACAAACTCTTAATATATTTTCTAATGTCTGAATCATTCTTTCACTCTTCACATCTGTCTGAGGGTGATATGCCGTACTCATTCTCAACTGCGTACCCATGCATTCCTTTAGACGTTTCCAGAAGTTCGATGTAAAGCGCGGATCCCTATCGGAAACAATTGACACCGAAACTCCGTGTCTCAAAACAATCTCTTTTATATATAATTTTTCCAACTAGTCTAAGTTAAATTTGATTATGATCAAAAAGAAGTGTGCGGATTTCGTCAATCGGTCAACGATAACCCATACTGCGTCATAGCCTTTCTGAGTTGTCAGAAGGCCAACTAAGAAATCCATCGTAATATGTTCCCATTTTCATTCTAGGATCTCCAACGGTTGTAGCAACCCACTCGGCCTCCGAGGCTCTACTTTCACTTTCTGACATGTTAGACATTTGGCAACACAATCTGCAACATCTCATTTCAAATTTTGCCACCAGAAATTTTGTCGAAGATATTGGTACTACCAGGGTGAATCGAATATCATGAGCTATGAGCCTCGTTCAAAATTTCTTCCTTAATCTCTGGGACTGACGGTACCCAAATTTTACTCTTAAATCTCAGTATTCCTTCATTATCCATCTTGAATCTCGGTTCGGTTCCTTCAGATATCTTATTTTTCACCTTTTCACATTCTTCGTTCTGTAGTTGAGCCTCCTTAACTTTATCCAGCAAAGTTGTACCAGATTGCATCTAGAACAACTTCTCGCCAATCTCCATATGATACTTTACTTCTAATTCCAGCTTCTCCATCGCTAAAATTAGCTCCTACTGAGCGGTCATCATCATTAATTTCTCCCGACCCTTTCTACTTAAGGCATCAACAACCACATTTGCCTTACCCGAATGGTATAAAATCTCACAATCATAGTCCGTAATTAACTCCAACCACTTTCTCTGGCGCATATTCAAGTTCTTCTGTGTAAACATATATTTTTGACTCTTGTGGTCTATATATATTTCACACTTCTCCACATAGAGATAGTGTCTCCAGATCTTTAAAGCAAATACCACGACAGCTAACTCCAAGTCGTGGGTCGGATACCCCTTCTCATAATTCTTCAATTGTCGTGACGCATACGTAATGACTCTGCCGTTTCGCATAAGCACACAACCAAGTCCTTTATGCGACACATCAATATAAACCACAAAATTTCATATGTCATCCGAAATAGATAACACATGTGCTATACTCAACCTCTTCTTAAGTTCTTGAAAGCTTTCATCACACTTCTCCGTCCAAATGAATTTCACAGCTTTCCTAATCAAATTCGTCAGCGGAGTTGCGATCTTGGAAAAGTACTAAATGAATCTTCTGTAATATCCTGCTAATCCAAGAAAACATCGTACTTCCGACGGCGTTCTCGGCTGATCCCAGTTTATCACAGCTTAGACTTTGGATGGATCTACCAAAATTTCATCTTTATCAATCACATGTCCGAGAAATTATACTCTCTCAATCCAAAATTAGCATTTCAAAAACTTGGCATACAACTTCTCTCTTCTCAACGCCTCTAACGTTACCTTCAAATGCTTTATGTAACATTCCATAATTTTAGAAATTCATTTGTAATTTTAAATATTTATTTGAGTTATATAAATATTTAATGGATGTGTTATGGTTGAATAAATAATTGTTCAATTTTATTTGATTTGATTTAATTAATTATTTGTTAAATAATTAATATGTAAGGAAATTATTATTATATTGGTATTTCAATTTGGGTAATTATGTGTATTGAGTTATGTGATTAAATAATTTATTTATTAAATTGTTATCTGAAGTAATTAAATTAAGTATGAAAGCTTAATGAAAAAAATGTGACAAATAACTATATTATAAAGAGTTATTAAAATAAATTAAAGTAATTTAAGTTAGTTTTATCCAAACAATGCTTAAGGTTATTAAGTGTTTAATTTTAAATGATTTGCCAAACAAAGCCTATGGCTTTTGGATTTCTTTTGGATTTTAAATTATTAATAAAATAAATAACAAATATATATATAAAATATATATTTATAAGTTATACTTTATATGTTTGATAACTGATATAATAAGTAGGCTTATTATTGCCATAGCAGTTTTATTTTACGTATACTTTTATCAATTTTGGTTTACGCTCACTGTTAGTACCTAGTCTAATACTGAGAGAAGTAAGAAAAGAGAAAGGAAAAGTTCAGAGAGTCTTAGAGGAAGCCAAGTGTGTGATTGTCCAAAGCGAGTTCTGTTATCAAGTAATTTCTTAACAACAAAAGGTATGTTTTATAAACCTTATTCTATATTACCGTTATGTGAATTTGTATGTCTCTGTGTTCTTCTTTTTCATTGTGTATAAAGTTTTACAAAATTCTTGTAAACCATGTTCTAGAATTGGTTATGATATTATGTATTGGTGTTGTTATAATTATTACAACTAGCATGTATATATATATATATATATATATATATATATATATATATATATATATATATATATATATATATATGTATATATGTGTTGTATGCTAAATTATGTTCATTGAGAAAGAGAACTTGGTTTTACAGTGAAAAATATATATACAAATATATGTTTTGCATCATAACAAAAATTCGTGTATGCTAATTGTGAAATTGAACGTCATGTTTGTTACTTGGGTATGAATGTAAGATAACATAGTACAAAGAAATCAATTTGGGTGGTAACAGTGGAATTTTAGTTCACTGTATTTTATATATCAACAATGGAGTTTTGAGTTGTAAAATTTTGGTTTCAAAGATAAACAGTGTTTCTAAAATTCGTTGTTTAATTGTTGGTCGTTGGTATATGAATGATTGCTAGCGTTTATGTGTAAATTACATGAAGATATACATGTTAATTGGGGTTAATTGCTGTTAAAAATAAAGACAGTAGCTTTGTTCTGTTCTTCATTTTGTATTCTGTGAGTTTCGGCGCTCCAACACCAAAATCCACGCCCCAGCTTCAAGTCTTGCGCCTTAGCGCCAAAATCAGCGCCCAAGCCAGACTTCGCATCGCAGCACCGAAGTCAGCGTCAGAGCACCGAACTTCGCACCGCAGTACCAAGTCCTTATATTTTACTCGCGCCGAAGCGCCACCTCAGCGCCGTAGCGCGGCCCACAGTTCAAACTGTGGCACCGCGGCGCCACTTAGCAGAATGTTTTGAAATGACTTTTGTCTTGCACAGAAGTCTGAAATTTTAGTTGTAATACTATATGACCAAATAATTCTGTTATTATAGTATTGTAATGTGTTGAACGAATATGGTGTTAGTACCTAACGAGTGTATTATCGTTTAGGAATATAATTTGATTACATGGTTAGACATTTAAACCATACGTGATGTAGTGTTGATTATGACTGATCATATCATGTTAACATATGTATATATGGTATTGTGATTTGGATATTAATGGTTTAATCTACGCACAAGGCAAGTTCTTTAACTCTATTTTTATAGTTGAGCAAGATTCTAAACCTATCTTTTTACATTGAGCAAGTTTTTTCTAATCCTAAATCTTCGTTATGTAAGTTTCGAAATCTATTGTTTTGCATTGAGTAAATCTTCTAACTTCGTACCTTCATTGAGTTAGTTTGTTATGATTATGCAAGTTTTTCGCAAATCTAAACTTGTTATATTAGCATGCAAGTATCTTTACTCTGTTGAACAATTTATCGTTCAAAGTTATTATTTGTTGTGCATGCTTGATATTAAATTCTAAGATGTAACCTTAGCTTAATGTTGTTCAAAGAAAGGTATGATAGATTATTCAATTATTATGCTATTTGATTATTCCTAAAGCATGAACTTAGAATGCAATGTTTATTCAGTTATTATTATTCAATAACATAGTGTTATGATCTTTTATTCAACTAATCCTTAGTTGATGTCCGTCGAATTCCAAATTGCCGTGAAGTGTATCCAAACCAAACTGACTTTGGTGCGGACTTGTACTCTAAATACTGAGATGAACAACCCTATTATTAGGGGTTGCACTTAGTTTTATACTTTGTACTGAAATGTTTGTATACAATACATGTACAAAGGATTGATCCCCCCTAAGTACCTTTGAGTCCTTATAGTCGTATGACTATTAGAGTTAAAGTTGAAAGATTACTTATAACTGTGGACATGGTTCGTGGTCATTAGACCCTCAGTGAATGTTATGATTTTTTAAATTTTAATAGAACGTATTGTTCAGTTCTATTAAGCCTAGTATATGGCAAGTGATGTAAAGGTTAAAGTTTTATTTATTGTTATTCCTAGTGAGCCTTGTTTGCTCACTCTTGCCTGTAAAATTTCTTAAAGTTAAAGCTGAAAAGGGTGATGTACCTTGCACCAGTAAGGGAAAGGGAAAAATAAACAAGTACCGAAGACTTGTAATAGTTTTGATAGTTTTATTATCAGACTTTGTTTTAAAGATTGTAATGAATTTTATTTAATTTTCCGCATGAATGATTTTTGTAAAGGTTAGATAACCTGGGAGATTTTATTTAATGTAATCTTGTATGGGCAGGTTTATTTATTCAATTATATTATGATTGGGTAGTTAGATATGAATGTTTTGATTAAGTGAACACCAAATCTTGAGGTAATGACGTACCAGGATTTGGGGGTGTCACACTCTACTTGTTCTTCCTTGGTCTTCGAGTAAACCAAAATATCATCGATAAATACCACCACGAATTTGTCCAAAAACGGCTTGAACACTCCGTTAATTAGGTCCAAAAATGCTACAGGAGCATTCGTCAGACCGAATGACATCACTAAAAATTCATAATGACCATATCGCATTCTGAAAGCTGTCTTCGGCACATCCTCTGGCCTCACCTTCAGTTGATGATAACCACTCCTGAAGTCTATCTTGGAAAAGTATCTTGCTCCCTTTAATTGATCAAACAAGTCGTCGATCCTCGGTAATGGATATCTATTCTTAATCGTGACCTTATTCAGTTCTCTATAATCAATGCACAGCCGCATCGTCATGTCCTTTTTCTTCATAAATAACATCGGCGCTCCCCACATCAATACGCTCGGTTGAATGTATTTCTTGTCCAGTAACTCTTTCAGTTGGACCATCAATTCTTTCGTCTCTACCGGTGCCTTCGATATTAGAGTCGTTCTTAGTGCCAAATCGATCACAAACTCAACCTGTGACGCCCCCAAATTCAGGTACTTAAAACCCGAATTCAGTGCTTCACGATACCATCTCTATAACCGAAATAATACTAATAGTAATACCAATAATATAAATAATAAACTTAACTTACAATTATCAAAGTTTAACTCCCAAGTACGTAACCTTAATAATTCCTTATAACACATGATCATGAATATATAATATTGTCTTAATAATATTAAACTATCACACAGATAACGTTGTCATCATTCAGCAACCTTCTCTTTTCCCTTGTTTCTAGCAGAGCCTTCCGAGTGTTCACACTTAGCTGAAAATATTTAAATTAAGAAAGGATGAGCATTTGAGTGCTCAGCAAGTAATAGCAATTATATATATAAGCTGAAAGAATTTAAATATTTTCTTTATACTACCCTTCTACAACAGATCAATAGTTGTAAAGTAATTCTGAACCAATAATAATAATAATTCTCTTTCAAATCTTTGAAACTACGTACCGACTATAAATACGTTTTAGGGGACATACTATGAACATTGTTTTCATTTTCAAAAGGTTAAACAGAACTTCATCTGTAAACCGTCATAACTTACGGGCACGGAGGGTGATCAGCCCGTTGTACCCTGTATTGATCAATACTACATTGCTAGAACTATATTATCGTTCATCCTTTGTCCGCCGTAGCGCATAAAAATTTTCCCATGTTCGGGATGTTCATACTTGTCAGGGTTCCAAACAAAAGGTTTTATCTTATCCAACAATAATCTATAATTTAACATATATTTATATCAAAGGTGTATCAACATGTAATTAAATACAATGATTATCCCAGTGGGGACACTGGTATAATCATTCATAGAAATTAACGAACATAATATATATCTGAATTACCATATACTATCATATTGATAAGCAATGGGCATATATAATATAGGGTTAACAATCTGTACAATAATAATATAATTCTGAAATTCTTACTCATGTACATTGCATAAAGGAAATGCAAAGGTAGGATACTTGCTTGATGCGCTGATTACAATACGCAACTTAGTTTTATCTTTTATGTAATCACCTATCATTAATCAGATCATTCGTTCGATTAGAACAATATACTATAACACATAGTACTACATTTCGCAGTCATCACATAACCTACTCACGTTGTTACACATATACAGCAGTCATTGCATCGCAAACAAAAAGTAATGCGGTCAAAATATTTAAGTCTAGAACAATTTCTGAACTATGTCGGTGTACCGCCAGCTCTATCAGTAATTAACGAGTCTAAGACTCTATTCTATTACTCAATATCTGTAAACATCAGTCATATGACTTAATAATAATTTTTAAACATTTATTATAATTTAATATAAATTTCAAACACCGGAATCATTATTAAATATCAAACAGTTCTATTATCATTAATACTTAATTAATATTAAACCATTAATGAAATCATTGCCAAAATATCAAAGTTATTTATAATAACTCAAAATATTTTTAAAGTATTAATATTACCCTTAAATGATTTTTTTTAAAACATTTAAAATCATTTATAAATAATTACCATTAATATTCAAATATTAATATACTATTTATCCACTATTAAAAGTCATTAATCATAACTTAAAGTATTTTTAATTCATTTATATCCTTTTTAAATGATTTTTAAATCAATAAACCATTTTAAAATATTTAAATAAATTTAATATCATTAATACTATCATTAATATTAAATTATTAATGAAATTATCCTTTAAAGATTAAAAGTTATATTTTATAACTTCAAATATTTTTAAACACTTTATTTTCATTTAAAATGTTTTTTAAAATAATAAAATCATTTTTAAACTAAATTATTTAATATAATTATTAAATAACTTTAATATCATTAATAATAATTAATTAATGAAATTCAACACAAAATATTAAAAGTTATAGAAAATAACCTAGAATATTTTCTTATACCATAATATAATTTTAAATGATTTTTCATGTATTAAAATCATTTTTAAATCATTTATTTAATATTATAATTAAATACTTTTAATATTCCAAAAATATTAAATATTTATGAAATATATTCAAAATAATTAAAATATAATTTTTGGACTTTAAAATAATTTTTTTATAATTTATTTTGTATTTTTCAGAATTAAAAACTAATTAATACTATTTATTTAATAAAAATAATTAATTTTTATTTAAAACTGTCACTAAAGACCACCTATAGCGACAGAACCGTCGTTATAGGTGTTCTTCATATAAACCTAGAACACCCTGTCAGTCATCGAGCAAGCATGTTTGACCAAGTGTTAATCAGTGCGTGTATTGTTTTTGGACAATCTATTAATTGGATCTTGTAGTACTAGTGCACGACTACAATACCCAACATCAAACATGGCAATAAAGCATCAAACAAACAAGATCTAAGCTCTCAAAGAAGCTGTCAGACCTGTTCTTCAATTCTGGGCTGCCCAGAAATGAAGAACAGATCGTGGGGCTCTCTTTGGACCTCCACTACCTGCTGATCATGCATTGTTTTTGTGTTCTAAGACTTCCACGTTGTAGAAAACATGAAAGACTATAGATCTATCGCTTAAATTCATTATAACAACAACAGATCAAGATGATAAGGGTCGGTCAAAACATGTCAGAGATCGCCTTCAACATTTTTTTGGGTTACCCAGAAAATCGAAGCTGTGATCATCTTGTTTGGTTTGACCGTCTACCTCATGAGACATACTAATTATTTTAAAGTTCTAATGGCCTTAACTTATAGTACACATACTAGACTACCATATACAACCAACAAACAACAATAATAAAGCAACAGAAGCAAGATCTGGCCGATTTAAAACGTTGGCAGGCCAGTTTCTGGGCAACTTCTGGGTTACCCAGAACGCCCAGTTATGGCCAGTCAACGGCTTTTGACCTTAAATATCTTGCAACCTGTTTAAGATATGAACTTGATTCTTGTTCCAGGTTAGAGATCATATAGCATACTACAACTACAAACTTAAAAACATCATAACGCATACATGACCAAAGATCTGTGGCCACTGACATTTGTTGTCAGACCACAGTTAACGAAATTTCCAGATTTTGTAGATCTTCAAATCCGAGCTTTTAAATGTTATAGATTCAACATTTATCAACCCAGATCATCACTAGACATTATAACCAACATATTCTAACACTCAAACATAACATTAGCATAAGATCATGGACAGAATCGTGCTAGGGTTTTATACCTTTAAACTTTGATTTCTTGATCCTAGCTTCTGATTTGTTTATGGTAATGGTGGGTATTGGTTTAGGGACTGATAAGCTAATAATTTCGTTGGTTTGATGAGAGAAAAGTCTAGGTTGAGTGTTGATACAAAATGAGCTAGCAATCCCTTATTTCCTCTCTTTAATCTATTTATAGAAGTGGCAATGTATATGGGATTTAGCTATTAACCTCCATACTCATGTTGTCCATTGAATAAAATTCCTTATCTTGTCCCTAAGCATGCTTAATGAGATTTCCCACCAATGATATGTTGACAACAATGTACTTTTTGTAATAAATTAAATAAAGTAATGTCACTAACTATATAAGGAAACTTGATTAGCAAAATTTGTTACCTTAAAAGGTAAATTCTGGCCAGCCATGTTCATAGTCTCTAATTCTACACTTAGCTATTATTTTATTGCATAATTTAGGCAAATTAAAGGTCTAAAATACCCTTGACCAAGTGGGCTATGATTTGGGCTTGAATTGATTTCTTTTTTAGACTACTTCCATAATTGTTTTGGGCCATTTAATAATCCTAGACCAATAATTATTAATCTATGTTACCCAAGTTAGGGTTTAAATTAAATATAATTAGTGTACAAAATTTATAATTAGGTTTTCTTATTTTGATTAGGGTTTTAATCATACATGGACATTAGGGTTATAATATATTAATTATACTATCCATGCTAACTTAGCAATTAGGGTTTATACTTAATAATTAAGGTTTCAAGAATTTAACAAGTACAAATGTTAATTAGGGTTAATCATAGGTCACATAACACAGTTATATAATAGAGTTGAACTCACCACCAAGTTTCAGATTAGGGTTTCCCATAGTAATTAGGGTTTGACATAATACACCATATAAAAAAAATATCTGCAAAAATTTCTAATTTATTTGTATAGAAAATATTGGGTTATTACATTCACCCCCTTATAAAGATTCCGTCCCCGGAATCACCGTTTTACAACCTACACATACGAGTGTGCGTAGCACACACAATCATTACAAGTAGATCTTGATCATAAATTATCATACAGATCTTTAACATATTCACGCAAAGCTTTTATATCTGATTAAACGAAAACTTGATTTCTAAAAGAACTCAAATTCTTTCTTTAAAACATCTTTATAAATTTATTATATATATAAGAAAATCATATATAAGAAAATAAAACTTGGTTAGACTAATACCTGGAATTGCATTGTCAGCTGTTACGGTATCCTGGACCGTCATATTGTAGACCCTTGCTGTTGATTTCGTCGGCTTGCTGGATGACGTTAGTCCCGTGATTGCTAAAGTCCCGCTGCCCTTGCCCGTAATCACACTTCCTACTTCCATCTTCCTCTTCGGATAATCCTTTACCTTGTGATCAGTCGATTCGCATAGAAAGCATCCGCTATTCATCCTAGGATTGGGGCAGTTGGGAGAGATATGGCCCTCCTGCCCGCACTTGTAGCACACGAACTTCCCCTTCAAACATTCCCCAGAATGGTTCTTTTCACAATTTCCACATTGCACAACTTGCTTCTTAGCTCCTTCCTGCTTCACCTGAATACTTCAAAAATTGCTTCCCTTCCTTTTGTTACCACCACCGCTACTCCCACTAGTAACTTCCACCTTCCTAGTCTCTTCGACCTTACAATTATTCTTTCTCTCCTTGTTGTAGAGGCTCATGGCCTTACTCCCCTCCTCAGCAATAATAGCATTCTCCATGAGTGTTGCAAATGTAGGGATCTGCAACACCGCCACCTTATTGTAGAGCCAGGGTTTTAATCCCAGCTCAAGCCTCCTAGCTTTCCTAGCCTCCGTATCAACTTGATGCGGAGCAAACCTGGCCAACTCATTAAATTTTGCGGCGTATTCCGCAACAGTCATGTTCTCCTGCCTCAACTCTAAAAATCTCACCTCCATCCTAGCTTGCATACTAGATGAGAAATAGTTCTCGAAGAACAGTATCTTAAACCTATCCCATGTAACTACACCTTCTCCTGCTCTCGTCTGATTCGCTTCCCACCAAAAATTTGCCTCACCCTTCATCATGTAGGTGGAAAAAGTGGTCTTTTGCCCCTCGGCTACCCTAGCTATTATGAACGCCTTCTCAATCTCTTTAATCCAAGTCTGCACTTCAACAGGGTCAGTTGCCCCTTTGAATTCGGGTGGTCCTACCGCCTTAAAGTCCTTGAAATTAGCGAAGCGGTTTTCCGGATGGTTTCCTACGACTGGCACTCCTCGCTGCATAATTTGTGCTATCAGGTTCGCAAATTGTTGCATCGGGTCTGCTTGTTGTTGTCCCTCAACATTATTAACAGACTCTTCTGCCCTTTGGTTTTGAGTTTAACGTCTTGGCGACATTATCTGGTTAAGTAAAACCATATATTATTCTCTACATTCTAAATCTTATCATATAAGTTTAGTATATTAACTCATTTCATTATTCAAACTTAGATTCATATTCATTCCGAGATTTCAAAATACTTTACACATCACAACACCTAGTGCTTTAATCATTAGCTATCCCTTGTGACTACAAAAGTCAGGATTTACACTTTAACCAACACAAAAGTTGAAAATTCCACATTACACAAACATACGAAGCACACATATTACCTTAAACGTACCTACACAACATAACCTATACTACCTATTCACTAAGCCTTCTTTCTTGGACAGCTTTTAGCCTGATGATCTTCTTTTCCACAAACAAAACATGCCCCCCGTTTATAGTCAGGACAATACAGAGTGGTATGCCCTTCATAACCGCAAAGATAACATATTCTTTTCCATTTCTTCTTACCAGGTTTTCCCAAATCATGGTCTTCTATCTTCCTTTTTCCCTTATCACTCGGAGTTGCACGCGAAGTGTTGCTTGAGGCTCCCATCTGATAAATTTTGATTTTAAGCTTATCCTGCCCTTCCATTGATTCTATTAACGCTTGACGCAACTGACTATTAAGAAGCTTTTCTATCTCCCACAACCCTTCTAGAGAAGAAACCTTGTTCCTCAAATCCTGCACCTCCATTGATGCTTGATCAGCTTCAGCTTTAGGGTCTGAATCACTATCTGCCAGCTCCACCACTTCCGGATCTGGTACTATGTTTTCCACGATAACCACCTCTTCTGAGTTGGTTTCATTGCGAGCTTCTATTTCCGCTATTGGCTTCGATATTAGCTCATTCTTTATGATCCGTGGATATCCTAATCCTTTCTCACCTGACATCTACACACATAAATTATCTTGATTAGTATATACTAAATACACACAACAACTAATAGTTTTATATAAGTTATCTTTTATTTTGTTTGACGATGGATTTAGTCAATTCATTCCTTTATAAACTTTAAACGAGTTATTTATATATTAATATATCACGATTTTTATACCAACCGACTAAACCTTTGGCATAATTCTATAAACGCTAAAGGCCTAAACTACCTACTACCAACTATCCTCTATTGGACAAAATTGAGGATTCCCTACCACCTACCCCTCTACCAGAAAAGGTTGGGGTCTAACTGATATCCTATGCATACAGAAAGGCATAAGGATTTTCAACACTAAACAGTCCCTAATAGAAACAAAAGTGGGACTATATCGAACATGAGTACACATCAATGTCTGCTCTCCTTTCCAAAAGGCAGCTCCATCCATTCCGCATCGAACCGCCTAAAGGCGATGTCTAAAGCCTGCTCCAGGGTATATATCTTCGCATCTTTAGCTTCCCCCTCAACTCTCAACTGCCCTAGTTACAGCTCTCTTTGCTCCAACCTCCCTCGTAACTCAGCTAACTCCGCCTTTGCTCGGTGAGCAGCGTCCTTGTACCGCTGTTCTAAAATCTGGAGGGTGTGATTTTGTGCCTCCACTTTCTCCACTTTCTCAGCCCTAACCCTTAAGTCGTCATTTCTGACCAACAAATCTCTTATCATCTCATGCTCCATATACCCTTCACTAAAGTCCCTCGACTCTTGATCCACTGAGTAACTACCTTGGCTCTCGTCAGCCATCCTATGACCACGATAAACAAGTAAAACAACATTAGTAACACAATAAAATATATTCATTGGTAAAATGAAATGATATTTTATTAAGTACAACTAAAACTCGATGGATCCCCTCAACCTATTACTTAGCTAACATATTCTATAAGAGTTTCCTATAAGGTTATAACCTAGGTTTCGCAATCCTAATGTTTATAACCTACAACTTTGATACCAACCTGTGACGCCCCCAAATTCAGGTACTTGAAACCCGAATTCAATGCTTCACGATACCATCTCTATAACCAAAATAATACTAATAGTAATGCCAATAATATAAATATTAAACTTAACTTACAATTATCAAAGTTTAACTCCCAAGTACGTAACCTTAATCATTCCTTACAACACATGATCATGAATATATAATATTGTCTTAATAATATTAAACTATCACACAGATAACGTTGTCATCATTCAGCAACCTTCTCTTTTCCCTTGTTTCTAGCAGAGCCTTCTGAGTGTTCACACTTAGCTGAAAATATTTAAATTAAGAAAGGATGAACATTTGAGTGCTCAGCAAGTAATAGCAATTATATATATATATATATATATAAGCTGAAAGAATTTAAATATTTTCTTTATACTACCCTTCTACAACAGATCAATAGTTGTGAAGTAATTCTGAACCAATAATAATAATAATTCTCTTTCAAATCTTTGAAACTACGTACCGACTATAAATAAGTTTTAGGGGACATACTATGAACATTGTTTTCATTTTCAAAAGGTTAAACAGAACTTCATCTGTAAACCGTCATAACTTACGGGCACGGAGGGTGATCAGCCCGTTGTACCATGTATTGATCAATACTACATTGCTAGAACTATATTATCGTTCATCCTTTATCCGCCGTAGCGCATAAAAATTTTCCCATGTTCGGGATGTTCATACTTGTCATGGTTCCAAACAAAAGGTTTTATCTTATCCAACAATAATCTATAATTTAACATATATTTATATCAAAGGTGTATCAACATGTAATTAAATACAATGATTATCCCAGTGGGGACACTGGTATAATCATTCATAGAAATTAACGAACAGAATATATATCTGAATTACCATATACTATCATGTTGATAATCAATGGGCATATATAATATAGGGTTAACAATATGTACAATAATAATATAATTCTGAAACATTCTTACTCATGTCCATTGCATAAAGGAAATGCAAAGGTAGGATACTTGTTTGATGCGCTGATTACAATACGCAAATTAGTTTTATCTTTTATGTAATCACCTATCATTAATCAGATCATTCGTTCGATTAGAACAATATACTATAACACATAGTACTGCATTTCGCAGTCATCACATAACCTACTCATGTTGTTACACATATACAGCAGTCATTGCATCGCAAACAAAAAGTAATGCGGTCAAAATATTTAAGTCTAGAACAATTTCTGAACTATGTCGGTGTACCACCAGCTCTATCAGTAATTAACGAGTCTAAGACTCTATTCTATTACTCAATATCTGTAAACATCAGTCATATGACTTAATAATAATTTTTAAACATTTATTATACATTAACATAAATTTCAAACACCGGAATCATTATTAAATATCAAACAGTTTTATTATCATTAATACTTAATTAATATTAAACCATTAATGAAATCATTGCCAAAATATCAAAGTTATTTATAATAACTCAAAATATTTTTAAAGTATTAATATAACCCTTAAATGATTTTTTTTAAAACATTTAAAATCATTTATAAATAATTACCATTAATATTCAAATATTAATATACTATTTATCCACTATTAAAAGTCATTAATCATAACTTAAAGTATTTTTAATTCATTTATATCCTTTTTAAATGATTTTTAAATCAATAAACCATTTTAAACTATTTAAATAAATTTAATATCATTAATACTATCATTAATATTAAATTATTAATGAAATTATCCTTTAAATATTAAAAGTTATATTTTATAACTTAAAATATTTTTAAACACTTTATTTTCATTTAAAATGATTTTTAAAATAATAAAATCATTTTTAAACTAAATTATTTAATATAATTATTAAATAACTTTAATATCATTAATAATAATTAATTAATGAAATTCAACACAAAATATTAAAAGTTATAGAAAATAACCTAGAATATTTTCTTATACCATAATATAATTTTAAATGATTTTTCATGTATTAAAATCATTTTTAAACCATTTATTTAATATTATAATTAAATAAATTAAATAATTTTAATATTCCAAAAATATTAAATATCTATGAAATATATTCAAAATAATTAAAATATAATTTTCGGACTTTAAAATATTTTTTTTATAATTTATTTTGTATTTTTCAAAATTAAAAACTAATTAATACTATTTATTTAATAAAAATAATTAATTTTTATTTAAAACTATCGCTAAAGACCACCTATAGCGACAGAACCGTCGCTGTAGGTGTTCTTCATATAAACCTAGAACACCCTGTCAGTTATCGAGCATGCATGTTTGACCAAGTGTTAATCAGTGTGTGTATTATTTCTGGACAATCTATTAATTGAATCTTGTAGTACTAGTGCACGACTACAATACCCAACATCAAACATGGCAATAAAGCGTCAAACAAACAAGATCTAAGCTCTCAAAGAAGCTGTCAGACCTGTTCTTCATTTCTGGGTTGCCCAGAAATGAAGAACAGATCGTGGGGCTCTCTTTGGACCTCCACTACCTGCTGATCATGCATTGTTTTTGTGTTCTAAGACTTCCACGTTGTAGACAACATGCAAGACTACAGATCTATCGCTTAAATTCAATGTAACAACAACAGATCGAGATGATAAAGGTCGGTCAAAACATGTCAGAGATCGCCTTCAACAGTTTTTCTGGGTTACCCAGAAAACCGAAGCTGTGATCATCTTTTTTGGTTTGACCGTCTACCACATGAGACATACTAACCATTTTAATGTTCTAATGGCCTTCACTTATAGTACACATACTAGACTACCATATACAACCAACAAACAACAATAATAAAGCAACAGAAGCAAGATCTGGCCGATTTAAAACGTTGTCAGGCCAGTTTCTGGGTTACCCAGAACGCCCAATCATGGTCGGTCAACGGTTTTTGTCCTTAAATATCTTGCAACCTGTTTAAGATATGAACTTGATTCTTGTTCCAGGTTAGAGATCATATAGCATACTACAACTACAAACTTAAAAACATCATAACGCATACATGACCAAAAATCTGCGGCCACTGACATTTGTTGTCAGACCACAGTTAACGAAATTTCCAGATTTTGTAGATCTTCAAATCCGAGCTTTTAAATGTTATGGATCCAATATTTATCAACCCAGATCATCACTAGACACTATAACCAACATATTCTAACACTCAAACATAACATTAACATAAGATCATGGACAGAATCGTGCTAGGGTTTTATACCTTTAAACTTTGATTTCTTGATCCTAGCTTCTGATTTGTTTATGGTAATGGTGGGTATTGGTTTAGGGACTGATAAGCTAATAATTTTGTTGGTTTGATGAGAGAAAAGTCTAGGTTGGGTGTTGATACAAAATGAGCTAGCAATCCCTATTTCCTCTCTTTAATCTATTTATAGAAGTGGCAATGTATATGGGATTTAGCTATTAACCTCCATACTCATGTTGTCCATTGAATAAAATTCCTTATCTTGTCCCTAAGCATGCTTAATGAGATTTCCCACCAATGATATGTTGACAACAATGTACTTTTTGTAATAAATTAAATAAAGTAATGCCACTAACTATATAAGGAAACTTGATTAGCAAAATTTGTTACCTTAAAAGGTAAATTCTGGCCAGCCATGTTCATAGTCTCTAATTCTACACTTAGCTATTATTTTATTTCATAATTTAGGCAAATTAAAGGTCTAAAATACCCTTGACCAAGTGGGCTATGATTTGGGCTTGAATTGATTTCTTTTTTGGACTACTTCCATAATTGTTTTGGGCCATTTAATAATCCTAGCCCAATAATTATTAATCTATGTTACCCAAGTTAGGGTTTAAATTAAATATAATTAGTGTACAAAATTTATAATTAGGTTTTCTTATTTTGATTAGGGTTTTAATCGTACATGGACATTAGGGTTATAATATAATAATTATACTATCCATGCTAACTTAGCAATTTGGGTTTATACTTAATAATTAAGGTTTCAAAAATTTAACAAGTACAAATATTAATTAGGGTTAATCATAGGTCACATAACACAGTTATATAATAGACTTGAACTCACCACCAAATTTCAGATTAGGGTTTCCCATAGTAATTAGGGTTTGACATAATACACCATATAAAAAAAATTATCTGTAAAAATTTCTAATTTATTTGTATAGAAAATAATGGGTTATTCTCTGTCTGGCGGAATTCCTGGCAGATCGTCTAGAAATACGTCTACGAAGTCCCTCACTACCTGTATCTCCTCTATTTTCGGGTTCTCTTTACGACTGTCAACTATATAAGCTAAATATCCTACACAGACTTGTCATAACAACTTCCTGGATTGCATCATCATCAGATAACTCACTTTTCTAGGCGACTTGCTACCATAGATTACAACCTTCGACGGAGTCATAAGGTTAATACATTTCTTCTGGCAATCAATTACAACACCGTAATTGAATAACCAATCCATTTCCAGAATGACATCAAATTCCCCAAGTCTGATAGGGATAAGATCTACATTCATAATATTACCCTTAATATCCACCCTACAGTTCTTGTGTACGTACTTAACATGGATTATTTCTCTATTCTCAATTTCTATGTTAATGGGGTATTCTAACTCATCATTAGGAAATTCTAAGTTCTTAGTAAAGTCATCATATATAAATGAACAAGTAGCCCCGAATCAAATAATACATAAGCATTAACTTTATTGATCAGAATGATACCTGACACCACATCACGAGACTGCACAGCATCCTGCACAGTATCCTGCACTGTCATGTTGAAGGTCCTAGCGGTTGGTCTATTGGTTGCGGTTGGTCCCGTGATTGTCAGAGCACTCCCACCGTTGTTTCCCATATTCCCTCCTGATCCTGCCCCTCCAGATTCCTTCTTAGGACAATCCCTTGACAGATGGTCCTTTGAGCTTGTGACGCCCCCAAATCTGGGTATCTTCCAACCCGACAGATGGTGCTCCACGATACTACAATCCACACAATCATTTCATTGAAATAACAACAAAATAAGTGTAATTACTATCTTTGTATTACATTTGTAATAAATCTGTTCCCAGGTTCATAAACTGAATACATTCTTTGTTCTTCATAAGTATATTACATATAAACACACTAATCTATTACAAGACGATTAATCGTCCATCTTAGCCTTGCCTTTATCTCTCTTAGAACTCTCAGTTCATTCGACTTTAGCTGCAAACATATGGTTCAAGAAAGAATGAGCATAACGAGCTCAATAAGTCTTAACAAAGAATCATATGAATATCACATTAACAATTACATGCTTTAATTCCATATCTGAACAATTATCTACGAAACATTATGAAACATTTGACTAATACTTCTCATGACATAACAACAATTCCAACGTATATATAATAGCTTAGGAATGATGAACCGGTCAATAGACCATGAACATACCCTTTTCTTTTTCATACTTAAAAAGGATATCCGGCACTTAGGCCATCCACCCGTCTTTACTTATGAGCACTTCTAGGTGGTCAGCCTATTGTACTCTATGTTGATCAACACTCTTACGTTAAACGTATTTACTTTCAACATTTGGCAACCTCGCGTGCCCATCGAATAATCGATGAAAAATACTTTTGTTTGTACATAGACAAACTTACCTTCTCATCCATACCAAATACTTGGCATAGGATAGAGTTAACAGTTCTATATCACAGGATTTGCCAACAAATCTATTCATTCTTCAATACTTGTCTAGCCGAGTTAAAACAGGCATCGACTCTTTCTTTAAAACCATTCATGCATTGTAGAACATGCATCACGTAAAACTTGGCTAACACGAAGGTTAGACAAGCGTTTAAGAAAGACTTGCCTTCAAGCGTCTTCGAATAACAATTCAACTATTCTCAGTCTTTATCGGATCTACATGATACATTCACATAGCACACTGCAATTAGTTATCAAACAAACTAACTTTACGGTTCTAACCAACTTCTTTCTCTTCTATGTCTTAATTGAATTAACTTCATTATTAAAGTCAATTCGACTTTCTATACTTTGTTACGTCTCATTAACGTTCTTACGCCCTTAACCGACATTCGATCATTATTGGTTAAATACCAACGTTAAACGTCATTCACGATTTACGTATTACGTCTTCGCGTTCTTCGTTTAATTTCTATTAAACCTTACTAGATCTTCTTACATTAACACCTTATAAGTGATTTAAGGTAAGTCTTATCATGTGCATTAAGTACTTTCAATGTCTTACTTTAGGTCTACATTCAAATGGAACAAAACCTAACTTGGTCAACTTTTTTCTACTGTCGGCGCTGCAGCGCGACATCATTTGTATTCTAGTTGCACTGCAGCGCGAGTTAGCAGGGTACTCGGCCAAGTCAGGCGCTGCGGTGCCACCACTGGTTTTGGCCAAAATAGTTTACTTTCCTAACGAAACTGCCAGCTTCCTAATTTGTTTGTTTTACATCCGAATTGACCCATTCGAAATCCTATAAGTCACAAATCACATCCTTTATGTGTTCGTATAAGAATTTTACATTTTCGAATCTGTTAACTCGGAATTCACCTTTGAGTTCATTTTTAAGCGTTCGTTTAACGTTTTCGTCCGTTCAATACTCGTTTTCTTCATTATAAGTCAAAATGCAATGATTCTTTTGCCCACGACTCTTAATTACCTTATCTCACGTGTTGACATTGGAAAGCAACGTTTTCAAATCACACGACAACTTTTAACCCTTAATCCGGGCTTTCTACGTTTTCAACGTTTAACGTCTATTTTCGCAAAATTTGCCATAACTTTGTTACTCATGTTCTAAAAGCCAAATCAAATGGAAAACTCCATTGATTCATCATAGTCATCCTAACCAAACAATAGGAACATTCCTTAGCTATAACGATTTTTAAATCGTTCATTCATAACTAAGTTCGCGTTCAAGACTTTTATGGTTTTTAACTCACATATACACTTACAATTTCTATTTGGTCATGAACTATCAATAATTTGGTCATTAATAGGCATTCTTATATCTCCTCAATAAACATGCTCCACCAATCTACGATTCTTCTACGAGAAAGAAATCGAAAAAGATGAAGATTACGGTTTATGAGAATTTACCTTTGAAGCAATTATCGTTCTTGATAAACGCCTATTGGTTTGCTTGGAAGTAGAAGGATTATATGATTCTAGCTCTTTCTATCTCTATATATAGTTGGACAAGCTTTGTAAAAACCTCAAATGACCAACTCTTGCTTTGTATTTATAGAAATCCAACATGAGGGTAAAATGGTCCAATATCCACCTCCTTACTATTGCACCTCCTTTGTCAACTTTGCCACCAAGTAAAGTACTTGGTGAGCAAGTTGTCACTTTGCTTGGCCACCAAGTGGCCGGCCCACTCCCTTGTTGATTACCCCATGGGTTGCCCCATGGGTTTTACCCATCCCATGACCCACCAGTTCGACTCGCGGTTTAAATTTTGGATTGGGCTTGACATTAATTATCGTTGGTCCTTAACTTGGGCTTTCTCATATAATTTATTGGGCTTGCTATTGGTTTAAGCCCAATTAGATTATACCAACCCTTAACTCATACTCTATTAATACGACTTGTATTCTACGCGTATTACTCACGTATTCTTTTCGTCTAATACTCATATAATAATCGTATTATACGTCGTACTATTCTTCATACTATACTCGTATTTATACTAGTATGATACTCGTATTTCATATGTATAGTATCCGAAACGACTATACACATTGCATTTCCTTTTCAGAAACCTCTTTCACTAACCCTTAGGTTTTACATCCGCAAACGAAAATTTCGTTTTCCATAACGAAATTATTATTGGATATTTCGTGCTATCTTCATATTCTATCATTACACGTTTCTCGAAATTTCAAACCCTAGCTCCGAACGAAATAGGATGAATAGTGTTTTTACGCAAACATTCTCGGACAACCTTCATTTTTGTCTTGATAATTCACAATCATTAATACTAGCACAAAGCCAGAATACTAACCACATCCATATATTCTAGGTCATAGAATGACCTTTGAACATCTTACTCACATAAAAAATCCATTAAATTCATTTAATTCACATAATCAAATAAAAATTTAATTCATTCAAAATTTGAAATTCTTGAGCGTTACAGAGCCGCAAGTGAAGCAGGCGCCCTTCTGTGGTTTAGGTTAGTTAGGTGCTATGTGGACTTCCTGATCACAATTGTAGCACACCCTTTTTCCCTTCATACAAACCCCCCAGGTGAGCTTTCCCGCAGGTCGGGCATGCTTCGATGCTCTTCTTCTGACCTCCTTGCTGATTTCTAGTTGATGAGTTGTCAGTCCACCTCCTCTTCTGATTGTTACTTCCTCCCGTGTTACTTCCAATGGCCTTATTAATTCCCTCATTTTCACTCTTTTTCTTCTTCTTGTGATCATGATTATACTTAGTCACCCCATCGCTCCCACCTTCAGCGAGTATGGCCTTCTCTAGTACTCCAGAAAAAGTCTTCAACTGAAACATCGACACTTTATTATACAACCAGGGCTTCAATCCTTGTTCAAACCTTCTTATTTTTCTCTCATTCGTGTGCACTTGATATGTGGCGAACCTAGCCAACTCATTGAATCTTGCCGCATAGTCTGACACAGACATATTTCCTTGCTTTAACTCCAGAAATTGTACCTCCATTTGGTTTTGCAAACTTTTCGGGAAGTACATCTCGAAGAACATCTCCTTAAACCTCTACCAAGTGATCACACCTTCTCCTCCACGGATCTTAATTGCTTGCCACCAATAACTGGCTTCTGACTTCAACATGAACGTTGCGTAGGCGATTTTCTGGTCCTCTCTGACACTGGCAACATCAAAAACATTCTCCATCTCCATAACCCAAGTCTGAGTTTCTATCGGGTTCATGGAGCCTTTAAACTCTTGCAGTCCTACCGCCTTGAAGTCCTTGAACGTTGTATTCGGTGGAGCTTGAGGTTGATTATTAATCACTCCAGCTAATAAGTTCACCAATTGCTGAACGGGGTTAGCATTGGCATCGTTGTTGTTGTTCGTCGATTCTTCTTTAGCTGGTTAATGGTTTGGTCTTCTTCTCGGTGGCATATTTCTGTTAAAATATATGCTTATTAGATCTTTATTCAATTCTCTAAATATTTAAGGTTTAACTCAAACATTTTAACATAATCACTTAACACATTTTCTCAAATAACTCTGATATATTTATTTAAACCGAAAGTTTTAACAAACTACAATAGCATCACTGCTATTTACATCAACTATCCCGAGATAAAGAATCTACAGGATTTAAACATCAAAATATTCCTCTGTTTATAAACACATCAGAATTACATTTATAACTACCACATAGGTTTTCACATAATTATACTATTACTATCACTGCCTGCTAAAGTGTTGAATAGCCTCGCTCTTCTTTCATAATGTGGGACATCGTCTTGCGAACTAGCATGTACGATGGTAGTCCTTCGAACTGAATTGGGTATCTCATAACTCGATCCCGGGCCTTATCCATCGCATTATGAAGCTTAGTGTGCATCTCCTCAAGCTTAGCCTTTTTCGCCCGATAATTCTCTTCTACAAGATCAGCACGACGTGATTCCTTTACCCAAGCCTCCTCTGCTATGGTCAGCCTTGCTGAATTCTATTTGAGTTCATTCTTCAAATCCACTATTTCCTCTGACTTCTGCTCAGTTTGATCCTTCTCGTGAATCAAATCCCACTCTACGTTTCCCAAAAGTGTGTGAAGAGTCACAACCTCCCTATCCATCTGCTCGATGGTAAGCTGTTGAATAACCGTATACTCCTTCAGCTCCTGGACAGTATCACATAACTCTATGTTATGGTCATGTAGCTCGTCGTATATCTCAGCACTAATAGAGTTCGGTGGGAACTCTTCTTCTTCCTCAGGATCCTCCTCTGGATCAGTCTCACGCTCATGCTCCTGACCAACAATAGTGATCAACGGAGATGTCTCTCTCTGTACCAATGGCTCTCTGACGACATGAATGTCTCGGGGCTCCTCCTATGTAGGTACTCGGGGTTCCTCCTCTACTCGACTAGATCCTCCAACATCCGACATCCTGACAACATAGTTTTAATTTTTAGTTATTAATCGATACTCACGAGCACATAAGTTTATCACATAAAGTCTGTATTATATTCAATAAATTAAGGAATTCATTTCTTAGAACTCAATAAGAGTTTACCACAACTATGTTCTCGATCTCTTATAAGTCTACTACCTAAGGTTGTTCCCCCACCTAGAGTTCATAACCTACAGCTTTGATACCAATCTGTGACACCCTCAAATCCGGGTACTTCAATTCCCACATGATTTGGTGTTCAGTACTCTACAAGCATCATATGACTATCTACCCATAATAATTGAAAACCATAAAATAGGTAGAAATAAATCATTTCCTTAAGGAGTTACAACATCTAAAAATAAATACATCAATCCCAGGTTATACTAACCTTAAATTTCAAATGCGAAAACATAATCAAATATTAAGTCTTACATAAATTAAACATAAGTCTGAAACATAACATAAAAAATAAACAACAAGTCTTCACCACTTGTTAATATTGTCCTTGAATTTACTAGTGGAAGGCTCGTCGGTCCTTTCGTTCTTAACTGTAATGTTATTATTACACAAGAATGAGTACGATTGCCTACAAGTATAATAATGAAACAACAATATAATAACATGCGAGTGAATCAAAGACTTCTAAAATAAGAAACTTGACTTTTGAATAAAAAATGAATAACAAAAATCAAAAGAACTTTTGAGGGTCATAAGACCTTGAACTATGTCCTAGGTTGTCAAGGGTTATACTTGAAACCTTTAACAATCATAAGGCTATCGACTCTTCTACTCGTACTTAGGGAGATCAGCCATTAGTACCATACTATGCACAATATCTTAACGCTAAAGCATAAGTAATCCCTTATAACAGGGTTGTTCATCTCAGTTTGACATTAGAGTCCACACCAAAGAAAGTTTGGTTTGGATAAACTTACAAGGGTTCTAAAATTTAGAACGTTCATCAACTATGGACTAGTCGAATCAATAAGGGTTCGCTAGTCTTACAAGGTTTAACAATAAATGATATTCAATTTGAATAATAAACTCAAAAGGTATACAATGGAATAAGTATTGTATAAAATGAATCATGCTTTAAAAAGATTGGTAACATTTAATATGACATCTTGAACTTGATCAATAAATAACAAGAACTAGTTAGATATGGAATATAGGTCTAGAACTTGCTCATTGTAAAGAGGTAAGCTTTAGAAACTTGCATAACGATAACAAGTACGGTTAGGAAACTTGTCTCGTGCGTAGGTTATACGTTAATTATACACGTTCCTCGATTTAATCCTACATACCATTTACATTCACAATATCATTCAATTATAACATAACTAGCATCACAAGTTCATTCTCTTTTGTCTAAACTCTGATTGTGATTATACTAATCAAATCACAACACTTGTTTTCACATAATATTACACTTCACGAACGACAAGCTAACTACGCGTTCAACAATTTTATTAAACATGTAATTACTTTATTGACATGTTAAGAATCTATTTTAACATCACATTATATGTCTAACACATTTTTATGTTCATTAGATTAGGTTACAATTACATTCCCTGAAATAAGACAATTAAAATTCTCATTCTTGGACACACTGCATAGTGGCGCTGTGGCGCCACCCTACAGACTAATCCTGGCATTCCGACGCGGATGGCGCCGCAGCTTGGACTGGGAGCTGCGGCGCGACATGCGAGTTTCTGATTTTGAGTTTCACGAGGAACACAAATCATGACCAATTACATTATTCACACATGAAATTAAGTATACCCAGACTCGAGAATTCTTCCATGATCCCTACCCAACCTTTCTAGCATGATTTAACAAGTTAATACATAGTATTAGTTGAATCAAACCATAAAATTTAAGTGTTCTTAGTGTTTTTGAAAGTTAAGAAAATAAAACATGAAAATTTGATATTACAATTCGTTATAACTCTGAATCTTTGTTTTCTTTGTTTAAACATATGTTATCACAATCTACTAATAAATTTCAAGTTAAACAACAAAACGTGGCATACTATTTCCCATTAGGGCCATATCTATGAAACCTTTATACTCTATAACTTTAAAGAAAACTATTTACGACATATTTATGTGCAACTGATGTTACGAACACATACATATACGCTAAAAACATATTATGACCATATATTATCACATATAAACACATAAATCCTTCTATTTTTAATTGCAGAGACTTGAAATAGTTATTCATAGAAAATATTAACAATATATTTTACAAGATGGGTTGAAGAGATTACCTTGAAGCAACTTCTGTGCTTCTCCAATCTCACAATTTTCTCTCTGAATTCTCTCTAGATTTTTCTAAACTTTTCTTCTTATTAATGATATAAAATATACACTTAATATAATTATACGTAACTAAACTGACGTTGGTTGTGGTCAGTTAATCCAATTCGTGGGGTAACTGCCAAACATCCATTAGGGCCTCGTTTGGCTAGCATATGACGCCCCCAAAATAGGTATACATCACCCATCTTGAGTCGCCAAATATATGGTACAAAATTCAAATACAAATTAATTATACAACAGTCGTGTAAAATACGTCAACACATAATCTAAGAGTTTTAATAAGAATATTGTCATCTAGACAATATCCACACTCAATGGAGTCCTCATTACTTTTATTGTCAAACTATTTTATAGAATAGTGAGGACTACTAAAAAAAACATCTGGACCGTCAATCCGTTCCCCGACTCATCCCAGCTATATTCTCATTTCCTGAAGAGAACATTGAAATAAAGGGTGAGCTCAACTAGCCCAATAAGAAATATTAAGACTAAGATAATGCAGAATAAATTATCCTTAGCCTTCAATAGTATAACAACTGATATAATATAATAGACAATAAGTTTTAGATCAACAACTGTAGCGGAATAAGTAATCCATTAGAAGAGTCAAGCAGAGCATAAAATCTATTATCTTCTATGATTTAAAAAGTTTTTCATTAACTTTATCGCTGAGACTCAGCTTAATAAATAAAATCGAATCATCCATGCATCGCGGCCAAGGATATTCATGTAATCATCAATGGTCATGATTATACCGAATAATCCCTGGTCATAATCATACCAACAACTGTCCATCAATGAACTACAGGACAATGAGGGCTTTCACCACATCATTCGTCACATTACGGTCATGATTATACCGAATAATTCCTGGTCATAATCATACCAAGTCCATCTATGCACGTAAGCCAAAGATGACTTTCATCGCAATATAAGCATGAGGATGATGACAGTGACATAATAATTCAATAAAACAAGTTCAAGATAAATTTTAATGTTTTATAATTTAATTTATCCAGAAATTAATAACGTCCAAATTGTCAACATGATACTGCTTTGTGGAGTAAAATTCAAGAATGCTCAGAAGAATATTTCCATGAAAAGATACTAGATGAAGTGCAAATATCCAGGATATTCTACTAATTTTATGGAGTATAGAAGCCAAAACTTTAACCAACTTAGTATAATAGAATATATGAAACTGGAAATGGATTTTTGCCCGCCATGCGGTAATCAACGTAGACAAATCATTTCCATAATTTAATAAGAAATGAATATGAAGGATCATTCACCGTGCATGCGGTAGTCCACATAGACAGGTTATTCTAACAGAATAATAAATAATTGAATAACAGAAGAATTCACCATGTATGCGGTAACCCGCGTAGATAGGTTATTCCATCAGAATAATAAAGAATGGAATAACAAAAGAATTCACCATGCATGTTGTAGTCCACACATACAGGTTATTCCAACAGAATAATAAAGAATGGAATAACAGAAGAATTCATCAGGCATGCGATAGACCGCACAGACAGGTTATTCTAACAGAATAATAAAGAATGGAATAACAGAAGAATTCACCAAGCATGCGATAGACCGCATAGATAGGTTATTCCAACAGAACAGTAAAGAATGGAATAACAGAAGAATTCACCAGGCATGCGATAGACCACACAGACAGGTTATTCTAACAGAATAATATTGAATGAAATAACAGAAGAATTCACCAGGCATGCAATAGACCGCACAGATAGGTTATTCCAATAAAATAATAAAAAATGGAATAACAACCCTTACGAGTATTGAAAGAAAATAACTCTCTTCATGAATACGAAAGAAATAATACCCCTTACCTTAGAAGAAACTAGATACTGGAATAGTGAGGTAACAGACTTCTCTTCTTCTTTCTCTCTATAATTTCTCTCTATAATAATTGCTCTTATGAGACTTAGTGAATTGGTGAGAATGAAAGAAGAATGAGCTTCTATTTATAGGAAAATATAGTTTCAATAATTACACGTTTTGGGGCTCGAAATATTACAGTATAATACCTTCCTCTTTTTCTTCATTTTTAATTTAGTACTGCAAGTATTATCAAACTTGCACCACCTCCCTTAATAGTAATAATGTGAATTAATAGTTCATTCATGTGACATAATAGTATAATCATGTGAACAAACTAATTACAGTATAGTACCTTCATCTATACCTCCATTTTTAATTTAGTCATGCAAGTATTATCAATCTTGCACCAACTCTCCTAATAGTAAATCATGTGAATCAATAGTATACACATGTGAACACATAGTTATAAGCATTTGAATTAATAGCAATTAATTGCTCATTTATCCGGTGAATTACCCGATTGGTCAATATAACCTTCAGACATTAATTATTATCGAAATAAATGTCGATTTCCACTAAAACTAATAATTCCCACACAATAGAACTATCAATTTCATCTTTAATCAACACGAACTTATTCATCTCACAATAGAACTATCAACTCACAATATTTAACAACCAGGTTGTTCCCAGGAAAGAGGGAGCTTTCCGATAAGGATTTCTGCTTATTGGCGCGCAATTAGGTGACTAAATCTCTCCTTGACAGAACTTCTAGACATTGTCAATATTGCAAATAATAATATGAATAACTTTGTCGTCTCTATTATTGATTTAATAATATAAAATATTATGCAGATGATACTATGACAATAATTGAATCAATAATATAAGAGATATTATGCAGCAATTACTGTAGCAATAATTGAGTATAACTAAGTGATTTCTCACGTAACCATCAATAATCAATATTGTGTACTACTATGCAACCACGCGTATTACTATACTTTTACTACCGGGTAATTCAACAGTTTAACGGTAAAACTTTCACCGTTATTTTTATAAAAAGATATTTCTGTCTTTTTCTAACTACGACAATACTTCCATTGTGGGGTCCAACAATGATTGTGTTATCTTACGGATATTCCCTGTTAAAACGAATATTCCCCGACCAATCGAATATTATATAACCACTTGCTTACTTTGTAAAATTTGTTAATATTACCCACAACTATAACATTATATCAAATTCACACCATAATATTCAAAAATATATTTTGAGAAAAGTATTCTTTATTCATAAAAGTTGGGGTCTTACAACCACCCCTTCTTATGAAATTTTGTCCTCGAAATTAGGGTACGTACCTGGTATATCGAAGAGGTAAGGATATATTGACTTCATCTCAGATTCTAACTCCCAGATCATTTCTTCCACATCGTGATTTCTCCATAAAACTTTGACTTGCGGTATAACCTTAGAGCGTAGAATATGATCCTTCTTATCTAAGATTTTAATAGGTAACTCTTTACACGTTAAATCTTCCCATGTCTTACCTAGTTCTAATTCAATAATGTGGTTCGGGTCTTTCATATATTTACATAACATAGATATGTGAAAAACATTATGAACACGAGACATACTTGGCAATAAGGCGAGTCTATAGGCCACAGTTCCTACCCAATCGAGGATTAAAAATGGGCCAATGAATCGAGCATTGAGCTTTCCTCTCTTTCCAAATCACGTAACTCCTTTCCATGGAGCAACACATAATAATACATGATCTCCAATATTGAATTCCACGTCCTTTCGATGAAGATCAGCATAATTCTTTTGTTGATCTTGTGAGGTTTGTATACGTTATCGGATCATTTAAATCTTTTTCGTAGTTATACGTACCAACTCCGGTCCCAAAAACGTTGCTTCACCCACCTCATCCCAATATACTGGAGAACGACACTTTCTTCTATACAACGCCTCAAATGGAGCCATGCCAATACTTGCTTGATAACTGTTATTATAGGAAAAATTCACTAATGATAAGAACTTGTCCCAACTTCCTTTGAAGTTAAGGACGCGAAGTCTTAATAAATCTTCAAGAGTTTGAATAGTCCTCTCCGACTGCATATCCGTTTGAGGATGATATGCTGAAATAAATCGTAAATCTGTGACCATAGATTTTTGCAAACTAACCCAAAATTGTGAAGTGAATCTTGGGTCTCGATCAGAAACTATGGATACTGGCATACCATGCAATCTTACAATCTCATTTATATACATACGAGTAAGACGTTAAAGTGTATAAGTTTCTCGTATCGGTAAGAAATGAGCAGACTAGGTCAATTTATCAACAATGACCCAAATTGCACCTATGACTTGAGAAACCTTGGAAAGACCAGTAACAAAATCTATGGTAATGTGCTCCCACTTCCATTCTGGAATTTCAAGTGGTTACAATGGACCTTTTGGCACTTGATGCTCCGCCTTGACTCGTTGACAAGTTAGACACCTTGAGATAAACTCTGCTATCTCTCTCTTCATATTGCTCCACCAAAATATATGTCAAAGATCATGATACATTTTGGTACTCCCAAGATGGATTACAAACGGTGTGTTATGCGCCTCCATCATGATTTTATACTTCAAGTCAGAATTGTTAGGAACACAAAGTCTGGAGTTGACTCGAAGTATTCCTTCTTCATCAATTCTTGCTTCCGGAATAACACCTTCTTGAACTTTCTTCCTCATACGCATTAGCTCCAGGTCTGCAGCTTGAGTAGCTTTAACTTTATCGATTAAAGTCAGTTCTACTCGTATATTCACCATCATCACATGGGTCCCTGGATTCTGTAACTCTATCTCCATCCTTTGTAAGTCATACAAAATGGGCCTTTGCATTGACAATATTGCACTCGTACCCGCATATGATCTTCTACTCAATGCGTCAGCTACTACGTTCGCTTTTCCAAGATGGTATTGAATGGTATGATCATAATTCAATAGCTCAAGCCATCGTCGTTGTCGCATGTTGAGTTCCTTTTGAGTGAAGATAAGGCTTTTATGATCCGTATAGATCTCTACCTTCTCTCTATACAAGTAATGCCTCCAAATCTTAAGCGCAAAAATAACAGCTGCCAACTCTAGATCATGACTAGGATAATTCCTCTCATATTCCTTGAGTTGTCATGAGGCATAGACTATGACTTTCCCATATTGCATGAGAACACATCCTAACCCTTTGCTTGAAGCATCACTGTATATGACAAATCCCTCCGAGCCAGATGGTATTATCAGAACAGGTGCTGAAATTAGTCTTCTCTTGAGTTCTTGAAAACTCTTCTAACATTCCTCGCTCCAACCGAATTTTATACCTTTCTGAGTCAGTTGAGTTAATGGAGTAGTGATTCGAGAAAACCCTTCTACGAATCTCCGATAATAACCAGCTAAGCCGAGAAAGCTACGTACTTCAGTCACTGACTTAGGTTGCTCCCAGCTTTGAATTGCTTCAATATTTGCTTGTTAATAGATATTCCATGATTTGATATCACATGCCCAAGGAATGCTACTTCCTCAAGCCAGAACTCGCATTTCTTCAAATTGGCATAAAGCTTGTATTCACGAAGCTTTTGGAGTATCAGCCTCAAGTGTTGTTCATGATCTTCACGACTTTTGAAATATATGAGGATGTCATCAATAAAGATGACCAAAACGTGATCCAAATATTCCCTTAATACTCAGTTCATCATATCCATGATAGCAGCAGGAGCATTAGTCAATCCAAAAGACATGACTAGGAATTCGTAATGCCCGTACTGAGTTCTGAAAGAAGTCTTTGGAATGTCATCAATTTTAATCTTCAACTGATGATATCCAGAACAAAGATCGATCTTTAAAAAGAATTTGGCACCTTGCAACTGGTTAAACAGATCATCAATACGAGGTAAAGGGTACCTATTTTTGATGGTGACATGATTTAACTCCCGATAGTCAATACAAAGTCGCATACTTCCATCTTTCTTCTTTACAAATAGAACAGGAGCACCCCAAGGACACGTACTAGGTCGACTGAAATCGATGTCTAACAATTCCTGCAGTTGGGTTTTTAACTACTGAAGTTCAATAGGAGCCATTCGATATGGGGCTTTGGAAATGGGTTTTGTACCGGGTTCAAGGTCGATACCAAACTTGATTTCACGCTCCGGGGGTAGGCCAGAAAGTTCTTCGGGGAATACGTCAGAGAATTTATTAACAATAGAAATATCATTCAAATTTGACGTATTTTTGTTTAAATCTGTGACATGAGCTAAGAAAGCTTGACATCCATTTTTCAATAAATGAATAGCTTTATGACTTGAGATGACCATGATTGATTTTAATGGTTTGGTCGCTTGAATTCGTATAATAGGTTGATTAGGAATATGAAAGCTAACAACCTTACGAAAATAATCAATTTTAGCATTATGAGTAGTTAACCAATCAATCCCTAGAATCATGTCAAATGCAAGTATTTTTAAGGAGATAAGATCGACAGGTAACATGCGGTTACCTATTTGAATCAAACAAGACTTATAAACAGTGGATGTAATGAAGGTTTCTCCCAACGGAGTTTCAACAGATAAGTCAAAGTCTAATCTCTCCGGAGTTAAATTTAAACGTTGAGCGCAAGTAGGAGAAATAAAAGAATGGGTAGAACCGGTATCAAATAAGGTATAGACTTTGATAGAATTTATGATTAGCTTACCCGTGATCACCTCGTTTGGATTCCTTGGTTTTTGGGAGGTTACGACAAATGCTCTCCCTTGAACTACCGGTTTTGTCTTATCTGGGATGACCTTTAATGCTTCCATCCCAGCTGGACTTGACTTTGGTGCACGAAAAAATTGGGCTAGGTGACCTTCAATTCCAAAATTATAACATGCTTTGGACTGCTGCGTACAGTTTGGACTGATGTGTCCTTCTTCCTTAACAACATGTGCTGGTGCTGACGTCCTTCCATCATTATTGAATCTCCTCTTCTTAAAACTCTCACTTTTATTATCTTGGCCATGATTACCACCAAAATGGTTACCATTTCTGGCATGTTGATTCCCTCCACGTTTGTTGTCACCGCTTCGATGACTGCTACCACTGGTATTATCATTTTGTCGGCTGCTCTCTCTTGGATCGGTTGACTCGTTATCGCGCTCCAATAACTGAGCCCTATTTACAACATCTGAATACAAACACAATTTATGAGAAATTAAGTATTGACGTATCTCGGGTTTTAAACCTCTTAGAAACATCCGCGTCATTCTCTCCTCATTATCAACCAAGTGGGACGTAAACCGGGACAACTCGGCAAACTTAGCTTCGTACTGTGACACAGTCATATTGTTCTGCTCCATCTTGATGAACTCTACCTCCTTCATATGACGAATACTTTCGGGAAAGTACTTGTCATTGAACAGTTCTTAGAATTTCTCCCAAGATATCTTCAGTGTGGCAGCTTGAGTACGTTTTACCGATTCCCACCTGTAATCTGCCTCTCCTCGCAACATAAAGGTGGCAAAGGGAACCTTTTTCTCCTCGGAGCATCCCAAGATCAAATATCTTGGTGATCTGCTTTATCCACGTCTCCGCCTTAAGTGGTTTTGCCTCTCCAATATAATCCGGTGGTCCCAGCTCCTTGAACTGTTTAGCGGTGACCGTCCGAGAGTTATCATTGTTTTCACCTGCATTTTGAACTGGAGCCGCTCTTGCCTGATGTTGCATGAATTTCATAAAGCCTCTGAATATCCCATCGTTCACCATTTCATCGGTGTTATTGTTTACCTGAGGATTATTGTCTTCCTGTTGCAAATTATCTTGGTTATTAATCGTTGGTGACTCAACGGTCTCATGTGCTTCATTGCTTATCTCAACATTTTCGGATGCCATTTTCAAATACTGCCACAAAACAAGGGTTAATTAACATATCACATATTATCCCTATACTATGACCGACCAATTAAATACCAAATAAACTTAGGTAGGTCATACTAGCGAAGGAATTCCCTGTCTCTCCCCTCCTAGTTCTTGTCTCACATCCCTAAGCTTTGATATCCCTAAGCTTTGATACCAATTGTGACGCCACCAAAATAGGTATACATCACCCATCTTGAGTCGCCAAATACATGGTACAAAATTCAAATACAACTTAATTATACAACAGTCGTGTAAAATATGACAAAACATAATCTAAGAGTTTTAATAAGAATATTGTCATCTAGACAATATCCGCACTCAATGGAGTTCTCATTACATTTATTGTCACACTATTTTATAGAGGACTACTAAAACAACCATCTGGACCGTCAATCCATTCCGCAACTCGTCCCAGCTATATTCTCATTTCCTGAAGAGAACAGTGAAATAAAGGGTGAGCTCAACTAGCCCAGTAAGAAATATTATGACTAAGATAATGCAGAATAAATTATCCTTAGCCTTCAACAGTATAACAACTGATAGAATATAATAGACAACAAGTTTTAGATCAATAACTGCAGCGAAAAAAGTAATCCATTAGAAGAGTCAAGTAGAGCATAAAATATACTATCTTCTATGATTTAAAAAGTTTTTCATTAACTTTATCGCTGAGACTCAGCTTAATAAATAAAATAGAATCATCCCTGCATCACGACCAAGGATATTCATGTAATCATCAATGGTCATAATAATACCGAATAATCCCTGGTCATAATCATACCAACAACTGTCCATCAATGAACTACAGGTCAATGAGGACTTTCACCACATTATTCATCACATTACGGTCATGATTATACCGAATAATTCCTGGTCATAATCATACCAAGTCCATCTATGCACGTAAGCCAAAAATGACTTTCATCACAATATAAGCATGAGGATGATGACAATGACATAATAATTCAATAAAATAAGGTCAAGATAAATTTTAAAATTTATAATTTAATTTATCCAGAAATCAATAACGTCCAAATTGTCAACATGATACTGCTTTGTGGAGTAAAATTAAAGAATGCTCAGAAGAATATTTTCATGAAAAGATACTGGATGAAGTGCAAATATCCAGGATATTCTACTAATTTCATGGAGTATAGAAGCCAAAACTTTAACCAACTGAGTATAATAGAATATATGAAAGTGCAAATGGAATTTTTTCGGCCATGCGGTAATCCATGTAGACAGATCATTTTCATAATTTAATAAGGAATGAATACGAACAATCATTCACCATGCATGCAGTAGTCCACATAGACAGGTTATTACAACAGAATAATAAAGAATGGAATAACAAAAGAATTCACCATGTATGCGGTAACCCACGTAGATAGGTTATTCCAACAGAATAATAAAGAATGGAATAACAAAAGAATTCACCAGGCATGAGGTAATCCACACAGACAGGTTATTCTAACAGAATAATAAAGAATGAAATAATAGAAGAATTTATCAGGCATGCGATAGACCGCACAGACAGGTTATTCTATCAGAATAATAAAGAATGGAATAATAGAAGAATTCACCAGGCATGCGATAGACCGCACAGACAGGTTATTCCAACAGAACAATAAAGAATGGAATAACTGAAGAATTTAACAGGCATGCGATAGACCACACAGACATGTTATTCTAACAGAATAATATTGAATGAAATAACAGAAGAATTCACCAGGCATGCAATAGACCGCACAGACAGGTTATTCCAATAAAATAATAAAAAATTGAATAACAACCCTTACGAGTATTGAAAGAAAATAACTCTCTTCATGAATACGAAAGAAATAATACCCCTTACCTTAGAAGAAACTAGATACTGGAATAGTGATGTAGCAAACTTCTCTTCTTCTTTCTCTCTATAATTTCTCTCTATAATAATTGCTCTTGTGAGACTTAGTGAATTGGTGAGAATAAAAGAAGAATGAGCTTCTATTTATAGGAAAATATAGTTTCGATAATTGCACGTTTTGGGGCTCAAAATATTACAGTATAATACCTTCCTCTTTTTCTTCATTTTTAATTTAGTCCTGCAAGTGTTATCAAACTTGCACCACCTCCCTTAATAGTAATAATGTGAATTAATAGTTCATTCATGTGACATAATAGTATAATCATGTGAACAAACTAATTACAGTATAGTACCTTCATCTATACATCCATTTTTAATTTAGTCATGCAAGTATTATCAATCTTGCACCAACTCTCCTAATAGTAAATCATGTGAATCAATAGTACACACATATGAACACATAGTTATAAGCATGTGAATTAATAGCAATTAATTTCTCATTTATCCGGTGAATTATCCGATTGGTCAATATAACCTACAGACATTAATTATTATCGAAATAAATGTCGATTTCCACTAACACTAATAATTCCCCCACAATGGAACTATCAATTTCATCTTTAATCAACACGAACTTATTCACCATTAATTTTATAACTCACAATATTTAACAACTAGGTCGTTCCTAGGAAAGAGGGGGCTTTTCGATAAGGATTTCTCCTTTTTGGCGCGCAAATAGGTGACCAAACATCTCCTTGACAGAACTTCTAGACATTGTCAATATTGCAAATAATAATATGAATAACTTTACCGTCTCAATTATTGATTTAATAATATAAAATATTGTGCAGATGATACTGTGACAATAATTGAATCAATAATATAAGAGATATTATGCAACAATTAATGTAGCAATAATTGAGTATAACTGAGTGACTTCTCATGTAAGCATCAATAATCAATATCGTGTGCTACTATGCAACCACACGTATTATTGTACTTTTACTACTGGGTAGTTCAACAGTTTAACGGTAAAACTTTCGCCGTTATTTTTATATAAAGATAATTCAGTCGTTTTCTAACTACGACAATACTTTCGTTGTGGGGTCCACCAATGATTGTGTCGTCGTATGAATATTCCTTGTTAAAACGTATATTCCCCGACAAATCGAATATTATATAACCACTTGCTTACTTTGCAAAATTTGTAAATATTACCCACAACTATAACATTATATCAATTACACACCATAATATTCAAAAATATATTTCGAGAAAAATTATTCTTTATTCATAAAAATTGGGGTCTTATATAGCCTTAAAAGGCTCATTCCCATTTAATTTAATAAATTTCTTATAATATAGTTAATAATGTCATACCCATTTAAACAATAAATCTAATATCTTATTTAATTTAATTTAAATAAAATATAATAATTTCTCATTAACTCACATAGTCACATAATTAATTTTCTCATTTATTAGTTATGTCAAATTATTAAATCTCTAATTAATTATTAAATTAATTAAATTAATATTATGCTTATTAAATAATTCATTTAATCCAATAAGCTCAATTAAATACATACTTTGAATAATAAAATTTTCCACATTAATTTAATCAATATAACACATATAATTAAATTAATCTACCATAAATTCATCAATTAATTATTTAATCCAATAATTAAATCATCGAAAAATATTTATTTAATTCAATAAATATTCAAATTAAATTATAAAATCTCGTTCGTCACATGTGAAGCGACAGAGAGCTGTACACAGTGACAGAAAATAAAGCTTCACAAGGTGATATCTTATCTGTTAGAGACAGTGGCAGCCTTACAGATTGGTACATGGATTCCAGTTGTTCTTTCCATATGTCCCCTCACAGGGATTGGTTTGATACTTTTACATCCTGTAATGGTGGTACAATTTTATTGGGTAACAATGCAGTCTGCAAAGTTACTGGGATAGGCACAATCAAAATTAAAATATTTGACGGGGTTGTTAGAACATTGGGTGATGTAAGGTATATTTCAAATTTGAAGAAGAGCTTGCTATCAGTTGGAGTACTCGATTCTATAGGTTGCAGTATCTCAGTCAGCGATGGTGTCATGAAAATTACCAAGGGTTCGATGGTAATTATGAAGGGTCAGAAGAAGGGCACCCTCTACAAGTTGATAGGGGACACAGTTGCTGGTGGAGCAGCAATTTCTGTGCAGGATAATTCCAACAGTGATAACACAGAATTATGTCACATGCGACTTGGTCATTTGAGTGAAGATGGAATGAAATAACTTCACAAAAGGCAGTTGCTGAAAGGTGTCAAAACGTGCAGTTTGGAATTTTGCAAGTTTTGAGTGTACGGCAAACAACGGAGGGTCAGCTTCAAGGTAGGAGCACATACCAATAAGAATGTATTTGATTATGTACATTCAGATGTGTGGGGCCCGATCAAGAATACATTAATGGGTGGAGCCCATTATTTTGTTAGCTTTATAGATTACTACTCCAGAAATGTGTGGGTGTATTTTATGAAGCATAAATCCTAGGTTTTCAGAATCTTCAAGTAGTGGAAAGCTAAAGTAGAAAACCAGACCGGAAAGAAGTTAAAGTATTTCAGATTAGATAATGGCACAGAATACAAGGACATGTCATTCCTACAGTTCTGTCAAGATGAAGGTATCACCAGGCACTTCTCAGTCAAAAGAACTCCAGAGCAAAATGGGTTTGCCGAGAGAATGAACAGAACTCTATCAGAACATTCCAGATGTATGGGGTTAAATGCAGGATTGCCCAAGAGTTTCTGGGCTGAGGCAATCAACACAGCCAGTTATCTGATAAATCGATCTTCTTCAGCTGGAATTAATTACAAAATCCCCGAAGAGGTATGGAGTGAGAAACCAGTTGATTTTTCTGTGATGAAAATCATTGGTTGTCCAGCTTATGTTCATCTGCTAGTCGAAGAGCGACAGTCCAAACTTGATTCAAGGTCAAAAGAGTGTATTTTCCTTGGATATGAAGATGGATTCAAGGGATACAAGTTATGGGATCCAGTATCCAAGAAGAAGGTTGTCAGCAGAGATGTGGTGTTCAATGAGAAACACATACCGAACAAGTCCGAGAATGAAGAATTTGCAGCAGGTGAGTTGCAAAAACACCCAGTTGAGGTGGAACTTCCTGATGAGATTGAAGATGGTTATATTTCAGATCCCCAAGAGAGGTCCTATAATCTTGTTAGAAATCGAGAAAGGCGAGTCAGCAAAACAGTGCAAAGATATGGTTGAAGACATGGATGTCTTTGCCTTGATTGCTGGTAGTGGAGATCCAACTAGCTATCAGGATGTTATTCAGTCCGAGGATAATGATAAATGAGTGATAGAGATGGAAGAAGAGATGGAGTCTCTACAGAAGAACCAGACTTGGGAGTTAGTTCAACTTCTAAAAGAATCGAAGGATATAGGTTGCAAGTGGATGTTCAGGAAAAAGGAAGCTCAATTTGATAAAGAAGGTGAAAGATTCAAGGCTAGGTTAGTGGCAAAGGGATTCTCTCAGAGAGAGGGAATCGACTACAATGAGATCTTCTCACCAGTTGTGAAACACATGTCGATTCGGTTGATCTTATCTATTGTAGCATCACATGATATGGAGTTAGAACAGCTTGATGTGAAAATAGCTTTTCTCCATGGTGATTTAAATAAAAATATCTACATGAAGCAGCTTGAGGGATTTATTGAACCAGGATAAGAGTGCTTAGTTTGAAGTCTCTCTATGGTTTGAAGCAGTCCCCAAGACAGTGGTACATGAAGTTTGACAACTTCATGGTGGCTCATGGTTACTCTCGTTCGGAGTATGATCCATGTGTGTATTTCAGATCCCTTGATGATGGCTCTCTAATATTGTTGACGTTATATGTCAATGACATGTGGATAGCAGCAAAGAGGAAGTCAGATATTCTTCAGCTGAAGAATTTGTTGAGTAGTGAATTTGACATGAAGGATCTTGATTCAGCCAAGAAGATCTTAGGTATAGAAATTCACAGGGATCGTTAGGCAAGAAAGTTGTGGCTAACTCAGAAAGGATATGTGCAGAAGGTCTTGAAGAGGTTTAACATGAACAATGCTAAACCAGTTAGCACTCTGTTGGCAGCACATTTCAGGTTGTCTTCACAGTTAAGCCCACAAACAGAGGATGAGATGAAGTATATGTCCAAAGTACCGTATAAAAATGTGGTGGGTTGTCTCATGTACGCCATGGTATGTATAAGGCCAGATATCTCACAAGTAGTCAGTGTGGTTAGCAGGTATATGGAAAATCCAGGAAAAGAACATTGGAATGCTGTAAAATAGATTTTTCATTATGTAGCGGGAACAACCAGTTGCGGTCATATGTTTAATCGTGATACCGCAAGAAGTGAGGTTACAGGGTCTGTTGATTCGAATTATACTGGAGACCTAGATACAAGGAGATATATGACAGGGTTTGTATACACCTTTTGTGGAGGATGTATATTTTGGAGGTTAGTGTTGCAGTCTAAAGTAGCATTATCAACAACAGAGGTTGAGTATATGGCATTGACAGAGGCAAGCAAAGAGGCTTCGTGGCTTAAGGGTTTAAATGAAGAACTACGTTTCAAGCAGGGCAATATCCAGATTCAGTGTGATAGTCAAAGTGCTATTCATTTAGCAAAGAACCAGATGTTTCATGCCAGGACCTAACATATCGATGTTCGGTATCACAAGATTCGTGAGTGGCTGAACAATGGTGACATTGCAGTTCACAAAGTTCACACAAAGGAGAATGCCGCAGATATGCTCACAAAGTCGGTTACAGCAGAAAAGTTCAAGCATTGCTTGGACTTAATTCACTTCGTCGAATACTGAGATCGTGGTGGATTAATCAGGGAGAGAGATACATTCACAAACACAAAGAATTTCACAGTAGTTAAAAAATATGAGCCAAAGTGGAGATTGTTGAATATTTGGCTCCTCTTTCTTCTTTGGTCAAAGTCTCCGCCCATTCTTTTTTCCATTGTCCAGCCCATTGATTTTCGCCTTCTCTTTTCTTTGCCTACAATCAAATTTTTGGGCTATAAATAGGCAGCAAATGAGAAGGGAGTGACACACCAAAAAATTGATAGAACATCTCTTAGAGAGAAAAGAGAGCAAAGCTCTAGTTTGAGTGTCAAAGAGTGTGGAGAGTTAGAGAGAAAGCTCAGGTGAGTTAGAGAAAAATAAACAGTTAGTTTATTTCTTAGTTGAGAGTTTGTAATCTCCATATTATTTTCATAGTGAATTTTTGAGATTTCTCCCCGTGATTTTTTCCAGTTGGGTTTTCACGTAAATTTCTTGTGTTATTATTTTTTATATCTCATACAGTAGTGTGTTGTATTTATCTTAGTGTATTTGTGTGAACATGATTTCTCAACACGCTCCCGCCCCCGTTTACTTCTTTTTTCAAATTAAATTTTTTTAATTTTTTTATATTATTTTGTACAACTATTTTTAATTTAAAATTAAATAACATGTAACACTTATATTACTAGCAACATATTATATTGCAAATATTATAAATTTATAATAAAATAACCTAAATAAGTACATAATTATATATATACAAAACTAATTTTTAACAAATTATATATAAATAAAATGGGATCGGGGCTGAAATAAGAGGGTATATCCAATCCCCAACTCAAATCCTATAAAATTTTAAAAATCAGCCCCATTAGAGTTAGAATCGGACCTACCCGGTCTAGCACAGAGGAAATCGTCAGGCCTAGATACAATTAGTCATAGACCATCTTTTTTCACACACCATTAAGGCCTAAATACAATTAGTCATAGACCGTCTTTTTTCACACACCATTAAGGCGGTAAAATAAATATACAAAATTTCGATTCGAACTCGATTCGAAATATAAATGAGTCAAATATGAATAAATTTTAAAGTTTGATAAAATACTTGGACGTCTTTAAATTTTAATTTTCTATTGATACTCGAATCATATTCGTTCAAAAAATTCAAACTACTCGGGTTCGATTTGGAATCGTGTCCGACTCGATAATTAAATGAGCCTCAATCAAACCTAATTTTATACTCGATAAATTTTGTGAATTAAATCTGAGCAACTCAATAATCGACTAGACTCGACTCGACTCGATTCGTTTATACCCTTACACACCACATATCGGATGGCTTAGTGCAACTCAAATATATGGATAATGGACGGTTATATGTTTATAAATTTGTGAATTAATAACTCTCTGCATTCTATCTATTTCACACATCATAAATTCTAATTTTTTTATACAACTGAAATAGATCTGTACTAAAATTAAAAATATATTTATAAAATGACAACTTTTAAAGATAATTTTATATTCTAAAATATAGTCTTAGTATTAGTTAAAAATTCAACTTTGGTGGTTTGTTATTGAAAATGATAGTAAAATAAAAATTATAATTATTCTCAATAACAATGATACTATTTTCAATAGTAAAATAAAAATGATAGTATCTAGACGTCTAGATAAGTGCATTAAAACTTGATAGTAAAATAAAAATAGATACTATCATTTTCAATAACAAAAGAATTCAACTGTGGTGGTTTGTTATTAAATTATAATTATTTTGTCACTTTATAGCATTAAAATAAAAATGTATATTTAATATTAAAATGAGCTTAAAAAAAATATATCTAATTTTAGAACCACACCACGCTATTTTCTTAAACACCATATTTATATTCGATTTGAAGATAATATTTGTTTGACAAATATAACTAATGTTTTTCCTAAATAAACAAAAACTACTTTTTCTCATGGTTGAGCAATTTTAGGAATTGGAGGCCTTAGTCACAACAAAAGAAAGACGTCTAGATAAGTGCATTAAAACTTGAGAACGACTTCAATTTATTTATTAGAAACTAGGGAAATATCTAAAAACTATTAAAAAGAAAAAAACTATTGACTATGAAAAAAACTATTGAAAACTTGAATAATCATTTTTTTATGGATCACTAAGAATCTATGACATAATTCACTAAGACCTAACACAAAATTTTACAAGTAACCAACAACCACACACTTAGTACTAAAGAACATTAATGTTAGGTTTGGATTGAAATAATGAAATTGATGAAGGAATAAAATAGAAAAAGAAATGAAACAGAAAGTAGAATGATTCATTCCATTTCAACTATAAGGAGTCATTCCATACACTCTCTAAAGATTAAAATTGACATGAATGAGAATGATTCATTCCATTTTAATTGAACAACTAAACATAATTTTTTTTTACTCCTTAGAAATGAGTCATTCCATTCCCACATTTATTCCTACAAACCAAGCGTAACATGAATTCTTTTTACAATAACTGTGAAATTTAAATGATTGTTCCGATGTTTAAGGAGGTGGAGCAGGTGTTGGTTTGTTTTTGATAATCTTAGCTCGTAAGTACAATTTTCTCATTTACATTTCTTTCTTTTCTCGTTGGTTGAATGTCATGTATAGAGTTTAACTTCGAGTTTAATGTATTTGATCTCAGAGTGTTATTGTAATACCCAGTAAATAAATAAATATTAAATAAAAAAATATTTTATTTTAAAATGTATTAATTGGACTTGGTCATTTATTTGGGTCAAACTAGTTATTTATTTTATATGGGCTAATAAATATTAATAAATGATGGATAAATTAAATTGGTAAAATTGGATTTTAAACTAAGTGGGTCTAATTTATAATTGTGTAATTTTAAAATTCTATTAAAATTTGGAGAGTTAATAAATATATTATATTAATTAATAAAATCTGTTTTTAACTGAATAAATACTAAAACCTAATATTCCTTATATACATATGATACAAATTGATTGAGGGGAGAGAATGAAAAGAGAGCCGCATAGGAGAATAACTTATATTTCCGTTACTGATTATTTTTAGAGTAATGCTACGCGGACAGGCGTTTGACAGGAAAATTGGACAGGTTTTTTAATTTTTTTTTTTTTTTTTTTTTTTTTGCAAACTCTTAAAAAATGTATAGTATTTATTTCAACAGAAATTTTTACAAAATATAGTGTTTTAGGTGTAATTTGGATACATATACAAAAACACTATATTTTGTAAAAATTTCTGTTGAAATAAATACTACACATTTTTTAAGAGTTTGCAAAAAAAAAAAAAAAAAAAAAAAATTAAACCTGTCCAATTTTCCTGTCCCATTTCCCTGTTCGGCAAGAGTTATCCTTATTTTTAAGTAAACGGTTTCTTTAGTTCATTGCTATTGTGAATGGATTTGTAAACAGAGGCAATTGTTCAAATTAATAATAATGAAAAGAATTGCATGTGATAAGGAAAGCATAACAGTTTGATGGGTCAACGCATGGAAGAATACAAATATATTGATGCAAATAAATTTTATATATATGTCAGGAGTACATGAAAGTTGAAGTATTAGTAATATTATTATATATAAAATTCTTGGTGGACTTTTCACGCATATTAAAAAGAGGAATAAAATTACAAAATAGCCCATAAGTGAAAGTGTCAAAAACTTTATTTTATTATGGGCAATTTTGTCATTTTATTCCTATTTTGTCATTATAAGTATTAATATTTTGTAATAATATTATAATATTTTGTAATATTTATAATATAAATATTGTTAGATTCATTTTGTACTTCTTAATTAACCCATATGGCTAACACATATACGCTCCACGTGATAGACATTCCAGCAGCTACAGCTTGTAGCGACTGGGACAATTAAAATGGGATGTCCCATTTTAATTGTCTCAGCCGCTACAAGTTGTTGTGTCTCGATTTTTTGGCTTGCTCCCAACAACCGGTTGCCATGGATGCAGTCCCTATATATATATGTATATATTTTTAAATTTGGCAGGCTCATATATATCGTTATTATATATATTATTATATAGAGATTATTTATATATGTATATAACGTGGTTGCAGTTTTGCCTGCAAAAGTTGTTTTCATTTATATATATATATATATATATACGCCGGATCAGGTCCAGACTCCCGGATCGTACCAAAATTCGGACCTTTTTTTTAAAGCAACTAAAATAAATAAATACTATTTTATGGAATTGAATTTTTTTTATAATACAGTGTTTTAGGTGTGATTTGAGTATGTATAACAAAACACGTATGTACAGTATGTGCAGACTGTACCACTATTTTTTGGTATAGGTATTCAAATCATGCCAAAAACAGTGTATTATGGAAAATTTTCACTTTCATAAAATATTAAATATTTTTTTTAGTTGTTTTAAAAAAAACAAAAAATAAAAAAATAAAAATTTGGGTCTGTTTTTTATCAGGTCCGGACTCCCGGATCTGATCCATTCTGTATATATATATATATATATATATATATATATATATATATATATATATATATATTTGGCCATAAAACTTATAAACGAGATTAGTAAATTAAATTGAAGTTATGTATATTAATTTAAATTAATTAATTTTGCCGACATAGTTATAAAAGTTCTTAATAATAAAGTTAATAGTATTATGTGTTTAATGATTGGATTGTAATAAAATCTTATTAAATTATTTAGATTGAACGGAGAGGGTCTAAACGAGTTTTTGGAATATTTGAGTATTACTTTGCTTAATTCAGGTACGAATTCCGTACTTTTTCAGCGATACTCTTTTGCTTTTGCTTTATTCATTTCGTTATTTGTTTCAAAATTTAGTATTGCCTCTCATAATTATTCCTTGTCAATTCATTGTAATAGTTTGGCGTTCATAGTTGGGACTCATATTTGTACTCTCCAGACTAGTACAATATGTCTAAATTTATTTTGATATTTGTTGTAATGTGCATGTTAGAATTTTTGGGGACTTTGAGTTGATGATTCATTTCAGTTTAGCATGTAAATATTAGAACCCATTTGTGTTGATATTGTGTCGTATGTGTTGTGACATGGTATCCTTGTTAGAATATACCGTAAGGTATACCTGAGCTATAACCACTTGTGGGGGTACCACATGCATGTCCTCTTGGCATCGAGGCATGACACCTTCCGTTGCGGTGTGATCAGTCCACGGCGTCTCCATTTTGTGCTCTGGTGGGAGTTGACCATTTGGTGTTTTGTTGTGGGAGGCGTATGGGTCGACCCTAATATTTGTTTTGTTCTATTATGCGGATTGGTGATGTCTATACCAAACACACCTTCCGATTTTACATACATTTGGATTCGCGGTCCAACGTGTATGACTAGCCTGTGTGGCAAGGTATATTTCTGTTTTGTTCTGAGCTCGGTATGAAATAACACCCAGCCATTTGATACAACATATTATTTCGTTGTGTTAGTTTTGTTCGTTTCGTTTCAGTTCGTTTAATTGAGTTAGTTATTTCTGTTCATTATTTGTATTCTATATCCGTACTGGGCATTTGACTCGTGCCGTATTTTTCTTTCGGCAGGTAATCCGGAGGATCAAGGGCAAGTGTGACGAGAACTTCCTTTTATCCAAATGGTTTAGAAATATTATGTTTAGGTTGTGATACATTAGTTTGTTCAGAATTGTAATAATTATTTTAGATTGTGGTTTGAGGCAGTTTAATATTTATTATAGTTGACTTGTGGTATTTATCAGATATTAAGACTATTCTTTTGTGGCTTTGAGCCTTGCTATTAAATTCATCAGTTTTGTTATATTTTGAGTAACCTCTCTTTCTATTTCAGAAAGGGGGTGTTACAGACTCTAAGATCTAACTACTAGTGTTTTTCACATTTAAGGTTGTGTTTGTTTATCTTTTATTAACATCAAGATTTAACAACGCGTCTTAATTATCAAAAGCACATTCAATTTTGTACAGAAACGAAATTACACACGAAGTTTGACGGCTTGGGCCATCTGGAAATAGTTCTGATGTGAGAATAAGTACAGACTGATAAATGTTTAATAACGAAGGCTTAATGATTTAGTGTTGTATTTATAATGATCATTCCTTAATGGGATTAAATTAAATCTCCTTAACGAAAAGAAGTCGGATCATATCCTAACACTTTCCTTAAGAGTTAAAAATCAAATGTAACTAGAAATATTTGATTCCTTAAAACAGTCAACTGCCAAAACAGATTCCTACGTAGGGTAAATCCCTCCACGTGGACTTTGGCCTATTACCATATAATTTGGGCCCTAATAATCACGCTCCAACATTGCCCCCCAATCTTCTGTTAAATGGAACATTTAATGGAAGAATTCTCCAAACAAAGCCCAATAATTAACCATAAATGTGAACATAAAACCCAACCTCGGAAACTTGAACCCTAACACATAAAGTTGGGTCCTACCAGTACACCCATGTTTGTAATCATAACAACCCATTTAATAGTCGTTCTCTGATAAGCACACAAAATTGAAAAGACAAAGTATTTTAAAACCCTATCCCCCAAAAGAGACAGACCCATTCCCCCAATTTTCAAAATCTCCCAACTTTCCTTTCAGGTTCTCTTCCCTTACTACAAAATTCGACTTTCAGCCAAAACTTCCCTTTTCATCCATCAATGGCTTCCTCAAGTACCCTTGTTACCTCAACTCCCACTTCCGACGAACCCATTAACATCATCCCAATTTTATCCATTCCTCCTATCCCCATAAGCATTTTTTCCACCGCCACTAACAACTCCTCAGCCATCACTACCGCCACCATCACTGAAGCTACAACAGTCACAACCAGCACCAGCTCTGCCCCCCAAGCACCAACCCATCTAAGGCAGAGTTAGAATTTCAAAGAATGGGAAGAGAGTATTAAAATGAAACCAAGTTCGCTCATGCCAACACTAAGTCTACCATCACAAAGGAGAACCTCGTCAAAATCTGGAAAAAAATTCTCGTTCCTGACACCTACGAACTCAAAGCCCCCACCGAAAATGAGCACATGTACCATCATCCTGATGGTTGGAACGCCATGCGCCTCGTCGTACTAGAAAAATGGGTTCGCCTACCCCTCAATGCCTTCACCATTATCCTTCTAGGGTTTATCAGCATCGGTTTCTCTTAGCTGGTGTCGAACTCCTATATCTATATTGTCACGTTCATTGTCTTTTGCCATGAGCTCGACATCCCCGCAACCATTGACTTCTTCTTCTCACTCTTCATCATGAGCCGATCCTGAGAACCAGGGTTTCGGCAAATTAGAAAACAACAAAGAAAAACAAACCAACCCAAACACCTCAAAAAAGGATCTTTGATGAACACTCCTTCGAGCAATAAGGGGTGGCATACACACTGATTTTTCGGCTGAGGGCCCAATACCCACTAGATCCTAGACTGGGCCGAGTTCGGACGTCCGAACGGCGTTACCGGAGAAATCCCTCAAAACAAAATTCTAGAAATAGTGAAGTTTCTCAAAAAACTACAAATGAAGGAATGAGACTACGGGCTTCTAACCAACCATTCCTAGTTGTACGAGTAAATATAAATCCTGAAGCCTTACCATATACTTTTATACTAGTATACTTTTAGTTGTACGGGCTTTTATATTCCATTGCTCGAAGCTGGTAAGTACCTAGCTTCGGCACTTATATGACCTCATGGGATCCTTCCCGTTAGGCATCAACTTTCCCAGGTTTTGGGGCATAGAAGCCTCCACCTCTCAAAGAATAAATTCCCCAACCTCGAACTTCCTCAGTTTCACTCCTTTATTGTAATGTTTGGCCACTCTCTTTTGGTAGACTGCTAGCCTTACTAGGGTCGACTCCCTAACCTCCTCTAACAAATCAAGATTAAAAAGAATGCCTTAATCATTATATAATTCCTTAAATTGGTTGACCCGAATTGAAGGGGACCCAATTTCAACAAGAATAAGGGCATTAGTTTCGTAGGCTAATCTGAACTGTGAATTTCCTGTTATTATCCTTGGACTAGTCCAATACGCCCACAACACCCTAAGCAACTCTTCGGGCCATATCCCATTCGCCTCGTCGAGCCTCTGTTTGATTCCATTCCATAGAGTCCTATTAATGACTTCTACTTGACCATTCGACTAAAGATGAGCCACTGAAGTCTTTCGATGTTGAATTCCCAGATCCTTTAAAAACTGCTCAAACTTATAACCCACAAATTATTTGCCGTTGTCCGAGAGCAAAACCATAGGAATCCCGAATAGGAAAACCACAAACTCCTTTAGAAACTTCAAACATTCTTGCTTTGTAATCTGTCGAAGTAGTTTGGCTTCCATGCACTTGGTCATATATTCGATGGCCACTACCACAAAGCTAACCTGATCCTTTGTCTTCCGCAGCGGACCCAAGATATCTATCCCCCATACTGTAAATGGGATCAGGGACAAAATAGAGAATAATTCTTTAGGTTGTTGATTAAGAAAATAATATTCAACTGGAACTTGGGACACTTTTGTACATAATCTTTTGCTTCTTGAATTTTTTTTGGCCAATAATACCCCTATCAAATCACCTTATATGCTAACACCTTTTCTCCCATGTGATCACCACAAATCCCTTTGTGAACCTCCCGAAGAACATATTCGGCTTTCGATAGCACCCGACATCTTAGTAAAGGAGAAGAGTAAGCCATTTGGTATAAATCTCCATCAATAAGCATAAAGTTTAATCTTTGTACTTGATTTTCTTCGCCTACATTAGATCCGAAGGTAAGACGCCATATGAAAAATAGTCCAAATAAAGTGTAAGCCAACAGTTTGACCGCTCTGCCATCATTACCTCCGAATACTGAACATTCGACTAGTTTAAAACCTCCAGATAGACTGATCTAATAAATGAGTTTGCATCCGTTGTTGTCAATCTTTCCAAAGTATCAACTATAGTTTTCTCCAACCTATCAAGCCCCTGAAAAGCAAATGAACTAAAGTAGAGGAGCTGATCCTTGACCTCAGCCAAATACTTAGTCATTTTATCCCCCCGGGCCTCATATTCCCATGAAATTTGTTTGGCAACTAACTGCGAGTCACTAAAAATAATCAACCTCTATACCTCAAGGCACTTTGCCAATCAAAGCCCTACCAAGATTTCTCAATACTCTGCTTCATTTTTGGCCGTCTTGAACCCGAAGAAAATTACTTGCTGCACTTTAAACCCTTCCAGACTCGTCAAGATAACCTCGGCTCCACTGACATCCGAAGTTGAGGAACCATCCACATATAATGTGTCGACGCCGGGGAAAAAAACATTCGTTCTCATTTGTTATTTTATTTGTTATTCTTTAATTTTCCTATAATTTCAACCCTTTACGTTTTGCTATATCGATTAATTTATTTAAAGGGTGAGATTTGGGAAAATACCAACATTAGTCGACTTATATTACAAAATTTGGTTTTTTCATGATTGGGCCAAATGAGACAGAGTCGCCAGTTGGTATGGTTTACAATGGACAACCAACTCATCCATATTTGAAAATTTTCGCAATATGGCCCAATATGTGACTTCGTAACATTTGGTATGAAACCCAAATTTCGTAGAGTTCAGAGGCTTGCTTAAGTGAGGGAAAGGTGTTAGGCACCCCCCCGAATTCTGTGAAAACACTGTTATCGCATCTTATTGATTTCCTAAGCATAAAATGTGTGCATGTGTGTGTCTAAGTGTGTGTGTTTTATTATGCTCAGTGCCTTAATTTTAAAGTTTATTCTAAGCCTCATTGTGAGTTATTTGAAAGTAGTGTAATTCCTCTTTGGACCTATGCACGAAGGATTTGATTAAATGAAAAGTTCATTCTTAGAACATCTATCGATGACGTTTTGGAAAACAAGGTTTTCAAATCCTTCGTCAAATAGAAATCGAGGTCCTTTGATACTTCCTTTTATTTATCCTAAGTAAATCTACCCCGAATAGCTTTATTCTTTATGAAAGTTTTTTGTGGTTTTGACTTGAAAATCATTTTTAGTAGCATGCCAGAAAGTGTGAAAAAGGGTTAAATAATCATCGGGCATGAAAGCTATCTTGATGAATCCGAACTCCCGCAATCATAAATTTCACTATCACAGGATCTTAAATTCGGATTCTCAAGACAAACCCCTCGAACTCCTTTTAAGATCCAATATTACATGTATAATGATTTCTAGTTATTTAAACATTACACAGTAAAAAAAAGTCCATCATGGGAATCTAGTTAAGATTCGATCATTAGATCTCAACCCCAGAATTCCTAGGGTCACATTAGTATACTTAAATATATGTACGACATATCATAAACTCGATAATAGATGATTTCATTAGTTGAAATCTCCATTGCGAGCCATTAGGACCCTCTCACCTCTAGATATAGATCTAGGGCTCTACAGAGTGACTAAAACTGACAAAAAGAATTTAAAACATCTAGCTCTACTATGGATCTAAACTGATCTAGCATATAGATTAGAGCTTCATGCTCAATAACCGTTCAAAGGGCTAGATCCGGCCCAGATCTAGGCAGATCTAGCCTTTGGACTTGATTTCCAACTATATGTGCAAACAATAACAAATAAAAACTCTAGATCTACCAACTACTACACAATATATATACATATATATATAACAAGTTTAAACTAGATTTAAGTAATATATAACAATAGATCTAGTATTTAGAACAAGCTTTATAAAGAAAGTGACCAAAATGAGTGTTTTTCACCTTGGCGGACGCGTGAACAAGCTTCTTTTGGCTTGAGATCACTCTATATCACTTGAGACAGTCAAGCTATACAAGATATGAGATCAAACAACTCAAAGATGATGAAATATGGTTAGACCCGAGCCTTTCTCTCTCTAGATCTACTTTTTATCTCTAAGTTCTTATTCTCCTCTTTTTTTAATTAGCTGATGTTGCTGGTTTAAAGGCCCTTAGGCAAGTCACAGGTGTACCTACAGCTAGGCCACGTGGGTCCTACCATCTCAAAGTTTTTTCCTTCGGTCTCGGTCCAGTGAAAGTTGAGCTCCGTACCTAAAAATCCCAGAAAGCATATGCCGAAGGCTATTGAATAAGGTCGAGTCTGACTGAATTGGAGTTCAGTAAGGTGGCGCAATTAGCTGAACGATATCTTTCATTTCTCGAGGGTCGTCAATCTGCTCGACTTGACCATCTTACAACTCGATGATTGCTATGGTAACTTTTTGCGGTCACGTCTTCAGCTTGGCGATCCTTATTTGGACCACGTCGTATTTTAGCTTCGTTGCACTTTTATTTCTTCACGAGGTTATCTCCAGGTTGAAATGATGCCCCTTCCCTCCCTCAGGGTTGTCTCCAAGGTGAAAATAGGCTTTTACCCTCTTGCAAGGTTAGTCCTAAGAAAGCAAAATTTTGAGTATCTACACATGCCCCTCTTTGTCATGTTTATGCAATGCAATGGAATGAACACGACAAAGATTATTAGACACTCGATGCATGACAAGGTATATATAATGATGCAATGCCATGTGTAAAGTATGCAACGATATGTAAATGTTAAAACTTTTTAAAGGGTTACTCTCGTCTGATGGGGAGGATGATTGTAACAATCGAGAAATTTGTAATTTACTTTAAATATTTATTGAATTAAATAAATATTTTAAATAATTTATTTATTAAGGAAAATAAATAATTGATAATTGTGGTGAATTAATTTAGTAATTAAATTGAATAATGATAATTTTTTTGAAGGATTTAATTTAAGAAATAATTAAATTAAATCAATTGTTTAATATGTAAAGAAAATAATTAAATTAAATGAATTGTTTAATTTAATGGAAACAAATAAAATAGATAAAGTGATGTTTCTAATTTATTAATTAAATTAGATATATATAATTATTTATTATAAGTATAATGATAATATGATTTTTATTATTAGTATAAATTGTTAAAATGGTTACATGTGTGACAATTGGAAACTATGTAATATAAATAATATAAAAATAAATTGGTTTAGGAAAAATATGTGGTGGCCAAACATGGCCTTGTGACCTTTGGCATTATTCAACTAACGTTGCCTTTTTGTGTCTTTACCTGACCTTAGTGGGAGTCAGCTTATATTTTCCTACGCGTTATTTTCTAAGGCGAAGTTGTGAGAAGGAGAAATAACAGAGTGTGGAGAGAGTTTGGTAAGAGAATTTTCTCTGTAATTGTGCTAAGAAAAGAGTATCAATAGGGAAGGCAATTTCTTGTCATCCTTCTTATCATCAGTCAAGGTTTTAGGTAAAAATTCACCCTTAATTCTAAAAGTTAGTTTTCTAATTCCTAGTTCTCTGTAAACGATTTTGTTGAATAGTTGTTTCAAACGTTTTGTATATGATATGGGTTATATTGTAGAATCTGTTGCCATCATGGATGAGTGATGTATCAGTTATCAAATTAGTGAGCAATTGGTTTTAGAAAGGAATTGAAAATCACAGTGTTCATGTTCATATAGTATGGCTTTAGAAAGTACAAAATTTGATGCTTTATATGTGTGATAAACTGTGGTTTGTTATTGTTTTATGCTAGTCTATTAAGTAACACACATAGCGTAATTTGAACGAAGTAATTCAGACAAGAATCAAAGTCACAGGGGTGATTTTTGTGGAAGAAGTTTAAAAATAGAGTTTTATATGAAAATATAGAATTTTGAGAAATTAAACTAGTTTTAGTTGATGATAAATTATGTTAATTGATTGTAAAGGTTAGCAATCATGTTTGTAATAGTCTGTAACAATTGTAGATGTTAATTTCACTGTTTGGTGGTGAATTCGTATTAGTTGGGCTAAAAATGGTTACTGTTCACTGTCGAGTCTGCGTCTACCTGTGCACTAGCGCAGCTGCGCTGGTGGTAAGCCAAAAAATGGCATAGCTGCGCCGGTCTCAAGCCTAAGTGTGGCACAGCTACGCCACTCCCTGAACTGAGACAGTGAGGTCTGCTTGTTTGCAGGTCAGGCTTTTTATACTTGTGTTTGTTTAGTGTGTATGTTAATGATGTTAAAATATGTTATAAACTATAATAACAGATGTTAATGTGTTGAAATGCAAAATACAAAGATTTGAAATAATTATTTAAATAAGTTATAAAATGAAACCAATTGAGAGGTTTTCAAAAGATAGAGTTGAACGACTAAGTTATGTTGATCAATGTGTAATTTCAGAAGCGTTAAGTATCTTAACCTAAATGGTTAGGTACAAGGTTAGGGTTATGACCTAAATGATGGTTTAAACCCTAAAGTTAATGTTCATACAATTAATTATTGTTGCGATTTCGATGATATGTGTAGGGTAATTGGAGATTTTTTTCATTTGTGTAGCTTACTATCAAGGCAAATTTTCTAACTCTACCTTGTTATTATTGAGCAAGTTCTTAAATCTTTACTCTTTAAATTGAGCAAAGCTTTCTAACTTCATTCTTTTAGTATTGAATGCAAGTTCCCATTTCTAAATTATTATTGTGCAAGTTCCTAACATTCTTTATGAAGATGAGCAAGTTTAACCTATCTTGCGTATGTTTGTTCAAGCTTATGTAACCTAATTCGTTACATTAAGAGAGATTTAGATTCCAAATTATTATTCAAAGCTTATATTGTTCTAATAAATTGATTCAAGGAAGAGTGTTTTAACTCTTCTATAACACCTTGCATGTATACCATATTTACTCAATTATATATATATTGTTATTCAATCTTTGACTTTGATAAACTTGTTCAAAGCTTTATCGTCGTATTAAATCTTCAAGTAGTTAGCAAACCTTTATTGATTGAATTAATCTATATTCGAATAGTGTTCTAAAATTCTAGAAAACACTGATAGCTAGTTCCAAACTAAAATTTCTTTAGTGCGGAAATTCTAAATCCAAACTGAGACGAACAACCCTAACATAGGGGATTTTGTACGTGTAACATTTAGATGTTTGTGCACAATACATGGTACAAAGGGCTGATCCCCCTGAGTACGTTAAGAAGAGTCTGCACAGTCTAACGATTGTTGAGGTTAAGGTAATAATACCTAAACACCGTGGACATAGTTCGTGGTCATAAGACCTCAGATAATTAAAGTTCAAACTTGTTTTCTATTTTGATTCGTAGAACAAGTTCTTTATCATTCAGTATTCGTTGTTCACTCTCATGTTATTATTATACTATCTTTATGTCAGTGAGCAATTGTTTGCTCAATCTTGCAATTAAACAATGCAGCTAAAGTTGAAAGAAGTGATGATCCATCTACTAGCAAGGGAAAGGGCAAGATGTCTAAGTGATGAAGAATTGTTTCAAGTTCATTTAAATGATTGAAGTTTTAAGTCTTGTTTTATTTTATAATGTATTCCGCAAACTGATGTATTAATTTTAAGGTTAGATTACATGGGATTTATTTTGAGATTATGATGTAACCCTTTAATGGGAGGGTTTATTGTTTAAGTTATTTATCTAATGTTTTATCCTTTATTATGGGTAGTTAGATGTAATTATTTTGATAGTGAGCACCAAATTCGGTGGAAATGAAGTACCCGAATTTAGGGGTATCACATGTTGGTATCAAAACTTTAGGTTATGAACCTTAGGTGGGAAAAACCTTAGGAAGTAGCCTTTAAGAAGTCAGAAAATGTAAGACGCCAACTTTTTGAATAAAGATGAATTTTCTATAAATATCATTTTTGAATATTATGGAGTAAATTTGATATAATGTTATAGTTGTGGGTAATATTTATAAATTTTGCAAAGTACGCAAGTTGTATATAATATTCGATTGCTCGGGGAATATTCATTTTAACAGGGAATATTCGTACAACGACACAATCATTGGTGGACCCCACAACGAAATTATTGTCGGATTGAGAAAACGACAAAAATATTTTAATGAAAATAATGACGGAAGTTTTACTATTAATACTGTTGAACTACTCGGTAGTAAAAGTACAGATATACGCGTGGTTGCATAGTAGTACACGGTATTGATTATTGATGCTTATGTGATAAGTCACTCAGTTTTGTTTTATTGGTATTATTAATGTAATAAAACAGAAAAGCTTTTTATATAAAATAGAATACTTTTATAAAGTTATTCGTTTTGTTAGGCTAATAGTAAAATATTTTTATATAAAATAGAATACTTTTATAAAGTTATCTATTTTATTAGACAATAATTAGAATATATTATATTTTATTATGCATAGTATTTGCATAGTGCCTACATAGTGTTTGTATAGTAAAATCTTTTATAAATTTAATCGTTTTATTAGATTATAAATAGAATATGTTAGTTCCCAGAGGGCACAATAGATCTAGAAGGGGGAGGGGGGGTTGAATAGATCCTTTTTATTTCAAAGACTTTTATGGTTTATATTATTTTGTTCATAATTAACATATGACAAACATATGAATCTTTTCAAGCACAACGGAATAAGTAAAAGATCCCCTTCATTGATATATCTATAATCATACATACATTGTTCGTAGAGTAAGTTTAGTTGTAAGCAGTTAAAACATACATAGCAGTTATAGCAGTTATAGTACATAATGTAAATGACGTAATATAAAAGACACAAAGGGTTTTAAGTGGTTCAGAGACTCAAGCTCCTAATCCACTCTTCTGCTTTCAACTAGTAGGATTTCCACTAAGGAAGGGCAACACCCTGAATCACTAGGATTCCTTCAAGGCCAGCAGCCTTGGAACTTCAGTTCACTAAGAACTCTTCAAGGACAGCAGCCTTGGGATTACACTAGTTCCTTAGGAACTCTTCAAGCCCAGCAGGCTTGGAACTTCATTTAGTCCCTCCGGACAAGGACCCTTTAGCCCTACTTTATTTAGTCCCTCTGGACAAGGACCCTTTGGCCCTGCTTTGTTTAGTCCCTCTGGACATGGACCCCTCAGGCCCTGGCTTTGTTGAGTTATTTATTTGTTGTTGTTAGAGTCGGTGCCGAGCTCCTAAGATGTCTTCATGCTCTGAACATCTTCTATCCTTAGCAGCTTTGCTTGATCATCCTTGAAGAGCAGTTGAGTGTTGCATGATGCTCAACTTCTTAAGTTGCTCAACTACTCCGGATGACCCCTTGATGAACTACCTTGAAGATCATTCTCCTTAGTATTTGATGGCTGCACATGAGAGGCTTCTAAGATGACTATAAGCTCTTCTGTTAGGTACTTAGAAGCTTTCTCATGCTTGACACCAAGATGGCTTTTGTGATCTCCCTTCTTGCTACTCGATGCCTTCTCATGATGGACTTGCTAAGATGACTGTAGGCTCTTCTCTATTGTACTTAGAGTCTTCCCATGATGGACATCCAAATGGCATGATTTTCTCCTTTCTCTCGGAAGTTCAGAACACTCTTCATGTAGTAGAACTCTCACTTCTATATAGTAGAACTCACACTTCTACTTCTTTCTTGATCTGACTTCTGAGTTTTGTTGGTGGATCGTAGAGTGAGCTTTCAGACTCACTATCACATAGTTAGATCAGTCCACCTTCTCTCCAAAACTGATAACTCCAGCAGCCTTTGATCTTTGAAGCTCTTCCTCATTTATACTTCTTCCCAATCCTTCCATTGGAAAGTAGCCGTTGAAGGCTATTAAAATATCTTCACAGATCTTAAGTTGCTTAATGTGACTTATCATACTTTTTCTGACGCTGCAGTCTACTGTTTAACCTACCCTATCAGATGTATCACTTTAATGTCTTGGGCAGGTCGAAGACTTTATTACCACTTTCTGATTTCTCGATCAGAGGTTGTCCTATTGTATCGATGCTCTCAATAGGCATTTGTCTGAATATTACCCTTCAGATTGAACCTTTGCCAATGCTTCAGTCTTCAGTTATTCAGACTCTATGATTCTGATGCACGTCTTCAAGGACCTGATCGTAGTGTCTTGTTGATTGTTGCTCATTGACTAGTAGAGTTAACACTACGATCCTGAAGAGCGTTGCTTGGATCTTCACTGTAGAACACCTCTTCCTTGTATTGTGCAGTGCTTCAATACTTCTGTTTGCTTCGACTATTCTCAGATACTGATGGCCTAATTCCTTGATCTGGTTCCCTTCTGAATATCAAGACACTTCAGATTTGTGGCGCGTCCAGCTTACTTTCTCCTTGTGATCTTCCGCTCACTTATCATCAATGAACTGACCCTGCACTTAATCACTTTAGCCTTGCTCTTCAGAAGCTGGCCAGTATCTCGGTTCACCTTCCATCAGTTCCTTCTCTATTTGGCAAGCACTACGATCTTGGTTGCTTCCAAGATCGTTGTCTTCTATTCACTTGATAGCTACTGCACAAGCTGACTTTCCTTAGTCAACTTCTGAAGTCTTCTTTGGATCTCCTTGTGGAAGACTTCATCACGAATGGCCTTACACCTCAATCTTAATGCTTATTGTGTTGGTGCTGAGATCTTCTGTTAGCCTGTATGCCATTCGTTGAGTGCTCTCTGGTTTCCTTGGATGTATCTTGCAGCTTGAACCAGAGGCTTCGTTTCTTTGGATATTCTGGGAGTGCTCATTTGTTGAGAACCGTATATGCTCTATGATTCATCCTTGGCATTGTGAGCACTTCTGTTGAGGTCGTAGTTCTGCACTCTACGATTCAGCTTTGGCTGTTGCAGACACTACGATCCCGAGATCAGATCTTGACACTCTACGTTTTCTGCCTTGCTTGTTGTCTTCATCTGATCTTGCTTGACTACGATCTCTGCATGTAATCAATAGACTCTACGAACTCAGAGTGTGATCTACGATCCTTGACATGGCTTTGACATCAGTAGACTCTACGACTCTGAGTGTAGTCTACGTATTTGTCTTGGCTTGGGCAGATGACCGATCGGCTCGTAGGCAAGCTGTCTCTACGATTCTGAACATGACTTCCTCAACACACTACGATCTGAGGAAGCTCTACTCGATGCACTAATATCCTTCTTCATTTCCCCTGGTAGTCTACGAACTCCGAGATCAACTAACTTGCATACTTCTATTCTGCCTCGATTGCTCTCGAGTTAACCTTGACTCACCTGGCAGACTACGACTTCTGGTGCAGTGCTCGACGATCAGACTAGCCTATCTATTACATCATAAGATCAACCTAACAAGCTTGATCTTTCTATATTTATAATCCTTGTATATCATTTCTTTTTAAGGACTTTACAAAGCTATTTTACTTATGTAGGATCAACCTAACATATTTGATCAATTCATTCTAAGTCCTTGTACATATATTTCTATTATCTAACAAAGGACTTTACAGCCTTTCTTAATGCAAGCATACTTGCATATTATTCATATATATATATATATATATATATATATATATATATATATATATATATATATATATCATAATTAAATCATATATAAATAGGAATCGCATTCACATGCTTATTCCTAACAATCTCCCCTTATTTGATTATGACAAAAACAATAATTGCATATGCATGTTATGAATGAATCTTATATACAGTGAGCAGCTGTATTTCTAAAATAGTTAATCATGAATGTCATTTATATTAATATGACAATTTATATATCCAGACATTCTACATCCTGGATCCAGAACATACCTAACAGGTTAGAGATGTACCTCCTTGGCTCCATGTGTGTTTCTAGGATGCTTGTTGATCAGCTACTCATCTGATTGTTCTTCTTTCTCTTGCTCCCCTTCAGCATCCTTCGGATCATGCTCCCCCTCAGACTTTGCAATCTTGTTATCATCATCTCCTGGCTCCCCCTCAGATGATGACTCTTTATCTGCAGCTGCTTTCTTCTTCTTTGACTTCTTCTCCCTTAACCCTATGCTCTTCCTTTGGTGACTTCTACTCCTCTTCTTTCTATGCCTCTTTTTCTCCCCCTTTTTGTCATCAATCATTTGAGAGATCTGCTCCATGTTGGACATAAGCTGCTCCATTAGGTAGGAGGAGTTGACAACTTCAAACTTGAGTTCCTGCTGGCCCAGCTCAAGTTGCACTATGAAAGTCTGCTTTAGGTCGTCAATCTTGTCAGATAGGTCTTGAATATGCTCTTCGTTGGTCTTCTGAATTCATAGAGCATCTGCCTTCTTATCTTGTATGGCCTTCTGATAGATGTTATCTCTCTCTTGGAGTTTGAGAGATACATCAGCCATAGTAGCTTGAAGATTATACTAGAAGGAATCATCTCCTGCTGCTGTCTGCTTCTGTGATTCTTCAGTGAGCATGAATATCTTCTTGCTTAGATCACCAGAACTCTTCAGTAGTTCCTGCTCCAAAGTAGTTTGATTCTTTTGGTTAGCGGCTTCAAGTTGAACAATAGATTGGACTCTTCGATTGTCATCTTTGGACATATTTTCGAAAGTTTGGAGAATCTGAATAATCGTTGAGTTCTAATCACTGGTTGAGGAGGAGGGAATGTCTGATAGTAGTGCTTGAACATAAGAAGGCTTCTGGTTTTGGGCTTGAATATCATCAGCAATAGAGTAAACAGACTCCATGATCAGTTCTTTGGTCATGGCTCTTCGTCCTTCAGAGTCTAATCTACGATCGTAAGGGATGTAGAGATTTCCAGCATGTCAATAGACCTTGAAGTGAGGTTGGTTTGTGATCATCTTTGTAGCATAACTTTTCACCCTTGGGAAGTTTTGAGCTAGCAGCTCCAAACTTAGAAACTGCTTGTAACACCAGCTGAAGGAGCTTCCATCTTTTTCAGTGTGGGTCTTGAGCCATGGCATCCACTGGAAGAACCATCTCTCTGGTGGAGCATCTGTTAGATCATTTGAAACTTCCTCTACGATCCTTCTGCTAAATCTTGCAGGAGAGGGAACTGGATAAACTTCTTGTTCGTCTGCTTCCTGAGGTGTAGAACCAGAATCTTCTTCAATCCCTTCTTTCTCGGAGCCTAAACTTTCTTGATCATTTTCAGCAGGGAATTCCTCTTGCTGCATTTCATTCTCAGAGCCTTCTTCAGCTAGATCTTCTTTAGATTCATCTTCTTCATTGCTGGTTTCTTCTTCAACATTTTCTCCCTGGGATACAGACTCATCATCACTCAATTCAATGACGGCATTTGATTGACCACTGCTTCTTTTGAAGGCAAACTTGGCTTGCAGTCTATAGCTTTTCCTTCTTCTTGGAGGTTCAAGTATGGGAGAGTCAGACTCTTCTTCTTCTTCAGACTCTGACTTCTCTTATTCAGCAGATAGACTTCTTTGAGGTTCAGCACTGGCATGAATAGACTCTTTTTCTGTCATCTCATCAACTCTTGATTCAGCAAGGTGGCTATCTGGATTGATGGGGGCAAGTTCTTCTTCTTCAGACATAGCATTGCTTGACCTATCATCTTGGGTCATTGGGGCAGTTGCATTTGGGGATGCAATTTGGTCATCTTGGATTTCTTCTTTATAACTACTCTGAGAATTGGCCATTGGGCTTGCACATTCTTCTTCATCAGCAGTTGTTGCACTTTCTTCCATCTCATCAGCTTCATATTCATTTTTGGATGCTGACGGTGGGGACTGGACCTTGACATCTATTTCTTTTTCTTCTGCTGACTCTATTTCCCTTTCTTCAGCAGCTGTACTATTTTAGGAAGCTAAGGCTGGTTTGGTTTCCACCTTAGCTTTCTTGTTGATAGGCCCTTGAAGCAGCCTGTTGCTTCTCATCTTTGTTGTTTCAACAGTTAGAGCTCTTTTTTCTTCAAATTTTTCTTTGATGGAGAGACTCCTTGGTGGGGCCTTGGCTTTCTTCACATCATTTGATTTCTTTCTGGCTGGTGTGATTTCTGCTGGTGCAGAGTCATCAGACTCAGAGCTCTCTGCCTCTTCTATCTTCCTCTTCTTTGTAGAGGCCCTACTGCTGCTCCTAGCTGTCAGCCTTTTGTTCTCCTTATGGTTCTTCTTCCAGTTCACAAATAATTGTGGAGACATCACTTTGTACGCATTCAAAGTTTACCCCTCATCATCCTTGATTTTCCCTCCTAGCTTCTTCTTTCGTATGATACTCAGTAGCCTTCCATGAAACACCGTGGTCAAGGGCTTTTCAGTGGATTTCTTCTTCTCAGCCTTCTCTACCCACTTGGAGATTTGATCTAACAAGATAGCTCCAAAGTCAATTTGTTTCTTCAAGACTATTGCTGACATTATCTTCAATTGTTGGTCAATCACTGTATCATGTGCAATGTTTTTGCACAGTATGCATTTTCCAACAATTTTAGCAAGGAACTCATATTCTTCAGGAAACTCCTTCTTCATCATGTCTTTATAACTAGGGTTTCTTTGGTACCCCCATCAACTACTTTGCTTGTTCAGTGTTGACATCTTCAAGGTTCTTTAGCCCTTGGTTAGGAAAACCTAGGCATTAATTTAGGTCAGATGATTTCAGCTTCAGAGTCTGACCTTTAACCTTGGTAGACAGAGTTCCAGAGTTTATGGAGACGTTTGAGTAGAACTCTTTAACTAGGTCAATGTACACACGAGTACTTGCCTCAAGGCATTCTGAAAACCCAGCTTTCTTCATGAGTTCAAGTATGTCCCTGAACTTCTTCTCAGATTTCTCAAACAATTTGGTTCTGAGCTGAATGCCGGTGATAACTTGCCAGTTCTCCATTTGAATAGTTCGAAGACTATGTGTGTTTGATTTAGAGAGGTATATGTGAGATGGCTGAATGGGATTTGGTAAGGACTCTGGAGGGTTAACTGATTTTGGCTCTTGAGAGGATTCTAGGGTTTGAAAATGGGAAAGAGAAAGGTTCTATAGCTTTTAGTAACTGTCTGCAGATTTGAAATTATCTTCAATGCAGTTCCTTATAACTCTGCATAATCAGTGATGTGTCAGCCGTTCATTGGTTGCACGTTACCAGTACTGACCAGTAACTCCCCCATAACTTTTTAGTTAGATATTTTTCTTTTAGAAGAGTAGACGTTTTAATTGACGTGGCTTTGACCGTTGACCTTTTGATTCGTAGAGTAGCAAGATGAGGAAGCTATAGACTCTACGATTTCCTTTGTTGACTCAATGATCAACTTCTAAGAGATGCTGCAATGGATGGCTTTGTCTTTTATCCTTACTTTAATGCAGCATAGCTCAATCACTGATGTATTCGAACTTATCTCCTCAACATGAATAGTTTAACAGCTATCTCATTTTCTAAGCTCCCTGTGAACTGGAGTACCCTTTGGTAGGACTACGATCGTCGAGTTGTATTCTACGATCGTTGAGGTTATGCTATGATCGTTGAGGTAGCACTACGATCGTTGAGGCTGCACTGCGATCGTTTAGTTCTTTTCAAACTCGACTCTACGATCGTTGACTGACTTGGTCCTTGAGATGAACTAGATCAAACATTCCTTCTGTGACAAGATAACTCAGGAAGGGCCAACCTCTTAGAGTGAGCTAAGGGTCAGGTTTGTCCCTGAGGCGCTCTCCAGATGCAATGCTATAGCAGTGATTTGCAATGACATCTTATTCGACCTTTTTTGATTGGGAGTTCTTCTACCAGCTTTAGACAACTGCATTGCTGAAATCGTTGTGTCCTTATGCTTCTTACACTACGATCATATGTTTGATCGTAGGAACTTCACGATTATGGGTTGGGTGGCTGAAGGATTATCAGTAGTACGTTTTGAGACGTTCCTACTGACTATGGATCTTCATTTGGTTCATCAGCCACAAAGTTTTGGGACTCTGTAGCTGGTACAACTTTTCATAGTATATCTCAGTGCTGTTGTTCCTTAACAGATCACTGCTCCCCTATTATTGATGATGTCTTCCCAGATAGATGTGATTCCTTCTTCTTCAAATTCATTTGAAGGCAGCCTTGCATATCTCCTTCTGACTGGAATCTCCATCAATACTTAGATTTCCTTGTACCGTAGAGATGAGTATTTTCAGGATTGATCACTCTACGATTATTTGATAGCACTACGAACGTAGTCTTCTTTGACAGTTGTGTTTGTGAAGTTCTGTTTTCACAATAAGTTCCTCTTGAATGATGCTCGATAATCTTCTGTTGTGAGCTTCCATGAGAATCCTTTTCATAAAGCATGCCTTTCTTGATATGAGCATATAGAATCCTATTTATCTTCTGTTGCATGGCATGCTCTCATATATAGATTTGCAGCCATATGAGCTGCATTTCGGTTAGCTCAGAGGGTCTTCAAGGACAGGCTTGGACATATAAGAACTTTATCAGACTCATTTCTGAATAGTCCTTAGCCTTCTGTTGGTTGAGTCTTCTTGAATGAAGTCTTCTGCTTCATCATTCCTTAGTGTGGTCAGACTGACCATGTACCTGCAGGTTTAAATATATTTTTATTTTTGGTACCCATAATTAAATGGGTCCTGCTAGGTTAGTTTTCTAAACCCCTGTTCCTCTTATTTGGATAATCATCATATTTATCACCAACAGACATATACATGCATGCGCCTATCTTATGATAATACATTTTGAGATGCATGATGGTGAGTGTGTGTGGGATTTGGCAACTAATAACACACTCTTTATCTATGATGGTTTCATCATTTACTGGATTCTGTTCACAATTTTTAAGTGTTCAGAGTAGGAATCAACTCTACGATTTATGAGTATCTAGTTGATCCATGGAGGTGATCAGTTTCTACAGATCAACCAGATCCTTTTGTAGAACTGATCATACTCTATGAGTTGTCAAACACTTAGAACATAGGTTTGTACATACATACTAACCCACCATCAATTATTACTTCTCATAAAGTTCATTTGGTCTGTGATACTCTTATGACCTATTTCAGATTTTCTTCAAGTTGTCATCTTCAGCCTAAAACTTGGTTGGAGAGAAAGTTTATAGTTATTTGAGTTTCCATCCTCAGTTTACTTTCTCTCTTCACCTTTTTAGGTAGACTATAACTTCTTGACAGAATCCTGTTATAGTTCACAAGGAGATGCGATTATGATGAATGCATTTATAATAGTGAGGAACCGTACCTTTTTACTGTTAGTTACTAAACAGTCATTTATCATGGATATACTGAGTTTAGGTATTAATGAGCATGGCTTTACTTTTTCTCTTGACAGCTTATTGCTCTTGCTGACCTTTAATCAATCAGTAGTGGTCTTGAAGATATAGGCCAAGAGAATCTCAACATTAAGATCTTTGACATCCTTTAGCTGACAGAGTTTGTACCCAGCTGTTGGTTAGCCAGACATAAGTTTGAGAAGATCTTCTTTCTTCTCTTGATAATCATTTCTTAGCATGTATGACTTCTTCATCTTTTAGACTGGAGGGTGCTTGACTCTTTGTCATTGACGTCTCTTGAGTGTTCTCATCTAGTCTTAGGACTACAAGATTGACTGCAGGCTAGGATTGGTCTTGTTGATATAACAATCGAGGATATGGACCAATCTGATCAGCTTCAGGTGTATACACATTTTTACATATACATAATATTTCCAACGTGTGAGCTCTTCTGAATATAACAAGTTACTTACTACTAAACTAAGTTTGGAACAATGTTAGCGCCTGGGATCAGACTCAAAGCGATTAGTGTTGCCTAATTTTTTAATAGCACTTTACCACGCAAGTATACGCGTTCAATTGTAATATTCAGCAAGCAAGGATATCGTTCCCACGAGGAAATAGACTAATATTTATCAATTACTAACTCTAATGCAATTAATCTTATTTTAAACTAAGAAAATTTTGTTTGTGATTTGAAATTTAAACTTAACAAAACTAATAATTAAAAATCAAAATTTCACAAGAATAACCGCAGATTTAACAGGTTAAGATTACAACTTCCCTTGGTATTTCATTTAAACTAACTTACTTCCCATTTAAAATAAATCAATTAATATGAATCATTATCCAAGAATGCTTTATGAATATTCACGCACTTCTTCCAAAGAAACGTGAACAAATCCTCCTAAATCCAATCTTTAAGATGCGGAATTACAAGGAACACCCCAGTTAATCAACTCACTATATTCCTATGTGAATCAAGTTAATTAGGGTTTACGCACAAATTCTTTCAATGGATACAAAAGACACATAGGTATATTTCTATCCTATACGCTAATCATATTAACCCTATTCAGATTATATGAACAGATGTTATCATATCCAGATCTCAATCTATACTCCATCTTCCAATTTTATATAGATTATCACAGTAATTGTTGGCCAAACAATTAATCAATAAACATAAGATATAATAAACAATTCAATAAAAACTAACTTTCATTCAATGGGAAGCTTGCAATTTAAACTACATACCAAGTTCCGCTGCAATCTTAATTAAAATTTAGTTCATGATAATATTAAAGAAAAACATCATCCAAATTAATAATCCAAACATCCCAGATAAATACAAAAGATAAAACTAGAAAAGAGAAGAAGAAACTCTGAATTTGCTCTTAAACTCTCTCTTAGATCCTTAGCCTTTGCAATTCTCCTTCGTGCTTTTCTTCCTTGTTCTCTCTGCAAATCTCTTCAGAAAATTGATTGATTCCTTGCAACATTCGTTCCTTTTGCTTTTCTAGAGTCCTCTCCTATTTGTATTGGTCTCAGCCCTCATTCAGACTCCTCTTTTGCTTCAAAAACCCACTTGGCAGCATAAAAACGCAACTTTCTACGCACTAGAGCGCCTAGGTGCTCATCATAGGCTAATTCCAAGCGCCTAGGCGCTTGGCCAGGACCACGTAATTACATAAATGCCACTCAGCTTTAATTTTCATGTTTTTTGACCTTTTTTTTCTTCGAAATGACCAATTTGTCCCTCCAGCTCCAACCTACAACAAATAAACATAAAACGCATAAAAAGATACTAAAAAATAATAAAAGATAACAATAATAAAGTTTAATAATATCGGATTCATAGGTATAAAACCTACTCATCAAATACCCCCAAACTTAACCAATTGCTTGCCCCCAAGCAACACAACACAATGCAATAACTAAATATGCAATGAAAATGCAGCTATCTAAATGCCTAAATTCCAGCAGTCAAACAGAACAAAATCTATTCATCAAGCCTCAGAGAAATCACAATAAACATGATAGTACATCATATCAAAACAGATTAATAATTTCCTCGTCAATCATCAAATCTTAACCTGTTACTATTGATATAGTGTGTGTGTGTGTGTGCTTAATATCCATACTAACTGATATGATGCTAAATACAACACATAATAAATCTCTTTAAAGGAATCATACAGTGTAAATTCACAAAATTCACGAACAAGCAAAAACCAACTAAAGTCAAACATCCACCAAGTTCAAGAGTCTAATCTGGGATACTTATGCTTTATTATGCTCTACGGGGGCTTTTTGCTCTTTTCCCGTTTTATTGTTTTTTTTATATATATATAATTTTTAATCATGACTGTGCAATGTCTCATTCCATTAGGCTAACAGTGTCACCCCTTAGCGAGCTTTCGACCAACGACTCCCAGACCATATAAGACCTTAGGGCGCTAGGTTTTAAGATACCCCTTCAGGCGTACTTGCTCAAGTAACAAAGGCCCCGAAACAAAACTAGCCACGATATTTTTTTTATAATTTCTTTTTTTTTCCTCTTTTTTTTAAGCTTATATATCCCAAATTTTTCCCCCAAACTTAAGTTTTTATCTAAATTCAGTCATCTTCGCCTATTCATGTCTTTCATTCATTCAAACTAGCATTATCCTCTAGAAGTCCATTATGTGTCAATTTAAACTCAATCAGTCAACATAGTTGTTTTTACTGTGCTATCCTTATTATATCAGTTTCAAACAGGTAAAGATTCAAATCATGACAAGAAATCACATCAAAGTCTTAACAGACAATACTATACTTGTCTACTCAATTCCAAACTCATCACTGGCCAAAACAGACTTAAACTATCTAACGGCTGGAAACATGCAAAAACTATAATTTTTTTTTTAGGAAATTAAAATGACAACTACATGAATGCAAACTACATGAAAAACTATTAACTACATGAATACTATATGAATGCACTAGATGAATACTACATGCATGAACTGGAGCTGGACAATTACACCCCCAAACTTAACCAATGCAATGTCCTCATTGTATATAGGAAACAAAAATTAAGAAATTAAGCACTGAGGACTTCCGTGAAAGAAAGAAGCCTTATTCCTCGTCAGAATCCTCTTCCTCTTCTTCTTCCTCTTCTTCTTCATTTGGGGGGTATGCAGGCAATGGTGGAAATTGGTAGGGAGCGGCACCTGGATTCATGCGGGCAAACATTTCAAGGAATGCGGCACTAAAATTCTGATACACCTCCATTTGCCGCTGAGCTAAACTATCCTGATTTCTTTCCATTCGGTCAAAACCTTCCTGAACTCGAGTGGCCACCATGTCGATCCTTCGAGTTTGATTTCTCAAATCTCGACGGATATCTTCATAAAAATTAGGTGGTTGCTCAGAACTTCCAGCTGCAGGAGGATTGTCGTGTAATTGTTGAATAGGCTCTGCTGCAGGCTCGGGAGGAGCAATAATGAATCCTAATCCTCTCGGGTGTGGTATACCCCCACCCCATACCTTGTACTTCTTAATAAGCGAGTGGTCAATTGCGGCTAAAGGAGGCTGTGTAGCTTCCTCGGCATCCCATTTTACCCCAGCTTGTTGGCATAGTCCTGTGATCAAAGATGGGTGTGGTAATCCACCTGAGGTCCCTCCTCGAATTGCTTTGTCAATGGAATCATGAATAACTTGGCCCACATCTATAATTTTTCCTGATGCAATGCAGAAAAACAGTGCTGCCCTTTGATTTACAACATCACTCATATGCCTACATGGCATCATCTTGGCACAAATAAAGGCATGCCATGCTTTCCCATAACTGCTTAGTTTGGATGCGGGGAACAACACAGCTTCTTGTTGATCTGTTAATTTCCATGTTGTTCCAGGTACACACAAGGCTTGAATGATCTCACTGTAGTCTAGCTCGTGTTGTAAATATTGCATGTATCCATTATTGGGTATCGTATGCAAGCCATAATACGCATTTATTGACCCAAAACTAACCTCCACTAATTTTCCTTGAACCCAAATTATGTTACCCACATGATCTATTGCATTGGCGTAGAATTCCTTAACAATCTTAACAACAGATGCATCCGGTTGGGCTGTAAAGTTCACCCATCTTCTACTCCCAATCATTTGTAATAATTCCCCATCCTCTATCTCGGGCAATAATCCACGCTCGGGAATTAGTGATTTATTAGAAAGTACATTGTAATATCTGTCGGACGCTTTAGCACTTGTAAATCTCTTTTTGTCATACTTTTGCGAAGTGCCCGAAGTCTCTCCTCTTTGTCTCTTACTAGCCATAGTCTTATGTACTAAGTTCTTGCCAACCCAAATGACACTCAATGACTTAGGAGAGCCAAAATCCTCTTTGTGACAAACTATCGAAAACTTGGTGTGCACAGATTTGGAACACTATTGGTAGGCACTCCCCCAAACTTAATTTTCACCAATTTTTCCAATTATTAAACACACTATACATCCAAGGCAATACAAGCAACAATTAAGAGTACCCACACCCACTTGAGCCAACACAATGATAGAAATTAGCTTCAAAGTACTAACATAGCTATTATCCAAGTGAATCCAAATAATTTGCGATAAAATCTTGTGTACTTACTTGGGTATAGCCAAATATGATGTTCAATTAAAGTTGGATGAGCAATTTGAGGTTTGAACCCTTACTTTAGATAGATGTGGCTTGAATGCAAGTTGATTCCCGAATTGGTGAAGAAGGATGACAATATGGAACTTAGTTGCCTTGGTTTGGGTAGAGATTTAGTGTTTGATTTGGATTTGGGAGAGAAAGATTGGTTGTTTAGGCTAGATTAGATGATGGTTTAGAGTTGTGATGGGTTAGAGATGGAGTAGGAGAGTAAGAGAGTGTTTGATTTGGAATGGGAGAAGTGTAGCCCGAATTGGGGCTTTTATTTTTATTTTTATTTTTGTATTGGAGCGCCTAGGCGCTTGGTTTGTGCTTGGTTGGAGCGCCTAGGCGCTTGGTCATGTGCACAGGTACTGACTTTGAGCGCCTAGGCGCTTGATTTGGCTTGAAGAGGAGCGCCTAGGCGCTTGGCTGCATTATGTTTCTGACTTGGAGCGCCTAGGCGCTTGGTCTAGGCTTGTATGGAGCGCCTAGGCGCTTGCTCCTTTTTCCAACATTTTCTGCTCCGACGTCCTTTGGGAAAATGGCCATAACTTCTTCGTCCGAACTCCGATTTAGATGATTCAAGATTTTCTGGAAAGAGGAAAAGTATATCTACAACTTTCATTCTTGAAGTTTTGTGAAATAATATCCGGAACTATAGTCAAATTGGCTTTGAAGTGACTTCTGCGTAAATGGCAAGCCGAAAACGCGAATCTAGTCACCCTAAACGTCGATCCATGTAACTTTTGTCCCAAATCTCATCAAATACCACCAATCTTAAACCTTTACTTGTCCTCCTTTCCTGCAATAAACTGAATATTTGTTAGAGAACAAGGTATGCAACAAATCCTAAACTAGCAAAGTTTAACCACTAAATAAACTAACAGTAAAGTAAATTAATAAGAGTAAAAATATCAAATAACAATAAAACTTCCTGGGTTGCCTCCCAGTTAGCGCTTGGTTTATAGTCTTCAGCCTGACTTTCTCCTCTGTTCTAATCAGCAAGGTTGACCGATGTCTTTTCACGATCAACACAACCCCCATAGTAGTGCTTCAATCTTTGACCGTTTACTTTAAAATTACGTTTTGAATATGGGTCTTCCACTTCTACAGCTCCATGAGGATAGACTTTTGTAATTATAAATGGCCCAGACCAACGAGATTTCAACTTTCCAGGAAACAGTTTAAGCCTTGAATTGTATAATAACACTGTTTGACCTGCTTCAAACTTTCTTTCTAGAATTTTCTCATCATGCCACCTCTTAATCTTTTCTTTATATAACTTCGCGTTCTCATATGATTGGAGTCTGAATTCATCCATTTGATTCAATTGTAAGAGGCGCTTCTCCCCCGCAGCAGATATATCAAAGTTTAACTTCTGAATTGCCCAGTAAGCACTGTGTTCGAGTTCAACTGGAAGATGGCATGCCTTCCCATAAACTAACCTGTACGGAGACATCCCTATCGGAGTTTTGTAAGTTGTACGGTATGCCCATAAAGCATCGTCCAACTTGCTAGACCAATCTTTCCGACTAGGATTTACTATCTTCTCGAGGATTCGTTTCACTTCTCGGTTAGATACCTCGGCTTGACCACTTGTTTGTGGATGGTAAGCAGTAGCTATCCTATGAGTGACTCCGTACTTAGCGAGGATAGCTGAAAACTGCTTATTACAGAAATGCGTTCCTTCATCACTAATGATTGCGCGAGGAGTGCCGAATCTAGAGAAAATGTTCTTCCGAATGAACTTAATCACTTCCTTCGCATCATTGGTGGGTGATGCTATGGCTTCTACCCACTTCGAAACGTATTCCACCGCTAGAAGTATATAGGAGTTACAGAAAGATGGTGGAAATGGTCCCATGAAGTCAATTTCCCAAACATCAAACAATTCGACTTCCAGGATCATATTAAGTGGCATCTTGTGTCGCTTTGATATATTACCAACTCTTTGGCATTTGTCACATTTTAATGAAAACACACGGACGTCTTTAAAGAGTGTTGGCCAGAAAAATCCACATTGAAGCACTTTAGCTGCCGTTCTTTCTCCCCCAAAATGTCCACCATAGTTCGATGCATGACATTGGTATAGAATATTCTCCATTTCAACTTCCGGGATGCACCTTCTTATTACTTGATCGCCACATTGTTTAAATAAGAATGGCTCATCCCATAAATACTGTTTCACATCATGGAGAAATTTCTTCTTCTGCTGGCTTGTCAAATCAGGCGGAAACACCTTACTGACAATGAAATTTACATAATCTGCATACCATGGTGTATCCATCCTTACCGCAAATAGCTGTTCATCTGGAAAAAATTCGTTGATCACTGTTGTGTCATTTTTCTTTAGTTCTGAATTCTCTAACCGTGATAAATGATCAACAACCTGATTTTCAGTTCCTTTTCGGTCCCGGATCTCCAAGTCAAACTCTTGTAGCAATAATACCCATCTAATTAATCTCGGCTTTGCGTCTTTCTTTGCTATTAAGTACTTAATTGCCGAATGATCTGTAAACACAATCACCTTTGTTCCAATCAAATATGAGCGAAAATTATCAAATGCATAAACAACTGCTAATAGCTCCTTCTCGGTAGTGGTATAATTCAGTTGAGCATCCGTCAATGTCTTACTAGCATAGTATATAGCGTGAAAAACTTTATCTTTTCGTTGGCCAAGAACTGCACCAATCGCATAGTCGCTAGCATCACACATTAATTCGAATGGGATATTCCAATCTGGCGCTATGATTACAGGCGCGGTAACAAGTTTCTTCTTCAACACGTCAAAAGCTTCTAGGCATGCTTGATCAAAGTTGAATGAGACATCCTTCTCCAAAAGATTGCAAAGTGGTTTTGTGATTTTGGAGAAGTCTTTTATAAATCGTCTATAAAAACCAGTGTGTCCCAAAAAACTTCGAATACCCTTTACAGATATTGGTGGTGGCAAGTTCTCAATGGTTTGGATTTTAGCTCTATCAACCTCAATTCCTTTTGATGATACTCGGTGACCCAAGATTATCCCCTCTTGCACCATAAAGTGACATTTCTCCCAGTTTAAAACCAAATTCGTTTCCATACACCTTTTGAGCACGAGAGTGAGATTTTCCAAACAATAATCAAATGAATCCCCAAAAACTGAAAAATCATCCATAAATACCTCAAGATTTTGTTCAACCATATCAGAAAAAATAGCCATCATACACCGTTGAAACGTTGCTGGCACATTACATAACCCAAAGGACATTCTGCGAAAAGCAAAGGTGCCATATGGGCATGTGAATGTTGTTTTCTCCTGATCCTCGGGTGCAATGGCAATCTGGTTATAGCCTGAGTATCCATCCAAAAGGCAATAATACTCGTGCCCTGCAAGCCTGTCCAACATCTGATCTATGAATGGTAGAGGAAAATGGTCTTTACGAGTGGCCTTATTCAACTTCCTGTAATCCATACACACCCGCCAACCAGTAACTGTTCGCGTTGGAATCAATTCATTTTGCTCATTCGCAACTACTGTCATTCCCCCTTTCTTTGGCACGCATTGAACCGGACTTACCCATAAGCTATCTAAGATAGGGTAGATAATTCCCGCATCCAACCATTTAATGATCTCCTTTTTAACGACTTCCTTCATGATGGGATTGAGTCTTCGTTGTTGTTCAATAGTCGGTTTCGCTTCGTCTTCCAACAAAATCTTATGCATACAAATTGATGGGCTTATTCCCTTGATATCTGTAATAGTCCATCCAAGAGCAGTCTTGTATTGTCGAAGTACCCTTAGTAGCTTTTCTTCTTGAACCTTGTCAAGTGATGCAGAAATAATGACTGGCAAGGAAGAAGAAGAACCAAGGTAGGTGTACCGGAGGTGGTTAGGCAATGGATTAAGTTCCAAGGTAGGCGGTTCTTCTACGGATGATGTCACCTTTTCATCTAGCTTTCCCCGATAATCCAGAGTTTCAAATTTTTGTAGACATCGTGTGAACTTTGGAGTTGAATCTAACATTTAGACCCATTCTATCACCGTTGAATCATCAAATAAATTTTCACTAACCAATGCGGTTTCAAGAGGGTTTTCATTCACAGATTCACTAAATACCTCTTCAGTTGCTTCTTCAATTAGATCAACTCTTAAACACTCTTCCTCTTCCTTCAGAAATTTCATAGCCTTGAAAACATTAAAAGTTACTTCTTCATCTTGAAATCTCATTGTTAACTCTCCCTTTTGTACATCAATTAATGTCCTTCCAGTGGCTAAAAACGGTCTTCTAAGGATAATGGGTATGTCTTTATCCTCTTCGTAGTCCAACACAATGAAGTCAGCTGGAAATATGAATTTGTCCACCTTCACTAATATGTCTTCCACAATGCCCCTAGGGTATGTTACTGATCTATCTACGAGCTGTAGAGAGATATTTGTTGGCCTTGGCTCTGGTAATCCCAACTGAGTGTAGATCGAAAGTGGCATCAAGTTAATACTTGCACCCAAATCACACAAACATCTGTTAAAGAACTGGGGTCCAATCGTGCACGGTATTGTAAAGCTACCCGGATCCTTCAACTTCGGTGGTAACTTTCTTTGCAGAATTGTGCTACATTCTTCTGTTAATGCTACAGTTTCGAACTCCCCTAGCTTCCTCTTTCTTGCTAAAATATCTTTCATAAATTTTGCATAACTAGGCATTTGTTCTAAAGCATCTACGAATGGAATGTTGATTTGCAGTTTTTTGAACACTTCTAAAAATTTTGAAAATTGTCTATCTAATTTCTGCTTTTGAAATCTTTGAGGAAACGGCACAGGTGGTATAACTGTTGTTTGCTTATCTTCTTGTTGTTTTGTCACAACTTTTTCCCCAGATTTAACTTCCGAATTTCCACTCTCTTGTTCACCATCCACATCAGAAATTATTTTCTTGTGTCCGTCCAAATCTGTAGTCAACTCCTTCCCGCTTCTGAGTGTAACTGCCTTACAGTGCTCATTTCCATCATTCATTGGATTTTTCTCCGTATCACTAGGTAAAGAACCTGGAGTTCTAGTATTCAAAGCATTAGCCATTTGCCCCATTTGGTTCTCAAGATTCTTGATTGCCGCTGATTGGTTTTTCGTTGTGGCTTCAAACTGAGTTGCCAATCTTGCCAACAATTCTTCCATTTGTGATAACTTATCAGGTTGATGAGGTTGTGGGTGTTGTTGAGTTTGTTGATGTGGCTGAAATCCAGGTGGATATGTTTGCCTTGGAGCTTGGGCTTGAGCATGTGACTGATTATTACTCCAAGAAAAATTCGGGTGGTTTCTCACTCCTGAATTGTAGTTGTTTGAATAACTGCCCTGCTGCCTGTTATAATTGGAAACAAACTGGATTGACTCAGGATTTATTACGCATTGATCACTTGAGTGGTTACCCGCACATATTTCACATATCGTTTCCATTTTCTGAACTGGTTGAACCCCAAGTGCATCTATCTTCTTTGTAAGAGCAGAAATCTGAGCTGTCACTTGAGCTGACAATGCTGTCATCGCATCCACTTCATACACTCCGACTGTCCTTGGCAGAGTTGTTCTTGCTGTTGGCCATTGATAATTATTAGCTGCCATGGTTTCAAGCAACTGATACCCCTCGTCACAATTCTTGGCCATAATAGCTCCTCCTGCTGCAGCGTCTATACTCGATCTCACTGTGCTGAATAAACCGTTATAAAAAGTTTGCACCTGAAGCCATTTAGGGATCCCATGGTGTGGACATTTTCGCAATGAATCTTTGAATCTCTCCCAAGCTTCATATAGTGATTCTGAATCGTGTTGAACGAAAGAGAAGATATCGTTCCGCAACTTTGCTGTTTTTGCAGGCGGGAAAAACTTTGCAAGAAATTTCTGGGCTAGATCATTCCATGTAGTAATCGAGCCTGGTGGTAGTGAATGGAGCCAACTCTTAGCCTTATCTCTGAGAGTAAATGGAAATAGCCGTAGCCTTATTGCATCCTCTGACACATTATTGTACTTGAAAGTATCGCAGATTTCTATAAAGCTGACTATGTGATCGTTCGGATCATCGTTTGGTAACCCTCCAAACTGACATGAATTTTGAATCATCTGTATTGTCCCCGGTTTTATCTCAAAACTTGTAGCAGTAATGGCAGGTCTCGTAATACTCGACTGAATTTCAGTAACCCGCGGTGTAGCATAATCCCGCAGTGCTTTTTGCTCTTCTTCAGCCATAGTATCTTTCTTATCAAGTGCTTCTTTGGTTTCTTTAACCCACTTACGCAACTGCTGAAATTTTTTCTCGATGTCGTCCTCGTGAGGCAATAAATCTGGCTTCTTCGATCGCGTTTGCATACACTAGTCAGGAGCACCTGAATAGAACAGAACAGAAAAAGTTTAAATTAAGATTAACGCTATAAAAATCAATAATGACAGAATATTAAACTAATATCCCCGGCAACGGCGCCAAAAACTTGTTGCCTAATTTTTTAATAGCACTTTACCACGCAAGTATACACGTTTAATTGTAATATTCAGCAAGCAAGGATATCGTTCCCACGAGAAAATAGACTAATATTTATCAATTACTAACTCTAATGCAATTAATCTTATTTTAAACTAAAAAAATTTTGTTTGTGATTTGAAATTTAAACTTAACAAAACTAATAATTAAAAATCAAAATTTCACAAGAATAACCGCAGATTTAACAGGTTAAGATTACAACTTCCCTTGGTATTTCATTTAAACTAACTTACTTCCCATTTAAAATAAATCAATTAATATGAATCATTATCCAAGAATGCTTTATGAATATTCACGCACTTCTTCCAAAGAAACGTGAACAAATCCTCCTAAATCCAATCTTTAAGATGCGGAATTACAAGGAACACCCCAGTTAATCAACTCACTATATTCCTATGTGAATCAAGTTAATTAGGGTTTACGCACAAATTCTTTCAATGGATACAAAAGACACATAGGTATATTTCTATCCTATACGCTAATCATATTAACCCTATTCAGATTATATGAACAGATGTTATCATATCCAGATCTCAATCTATACTCCATCTTCCAATTTTATATAGCTTATCACAGTAATTGTTGGCCAAACAATTAATCAATAAACATAAGATATAATAAACAATTCAATAAAAACTAACTTTCATTCAATGGGAAGCTTGCAATTTAAACTACATACCAAGTTCCGCTGCAATCTTAATTAAAATTTAGTTCATGATAATATTAAAGAAAAACATCATCCAAATTAATAATCCAAACATCCCAGATAAATACAAAAGATAAAACTAGAAAAGAGAAGAAGAAACTCTGAATTTGCTCTTAAACTCTCTCTTAGATCCTTAGCCTTTGCAATTCTCCTTCGTGCTTTTCTTCCTTGTTCTCTCTGCAAATCTCTTCAGAAAATTGATTGATTCCTTGCAACATTCGTTCCTTTTGCTTTTCTAGAGTCCTCTCCTATTTGTATTGGTCTCAGCCCTCATTCAGACTCCTCTTTTGCTTCAAAAACCCACTTGGCAGCATAAAAACGCAACTTTCTACGCACTAGAGCGCCTAGGTGCTCATCATAGGCTAATTCCAAGCGCCTAGGCGCTTGGCCAGGACCACGTAATTACAGAAATGCCACTCAGCTTTAATTTTCATGATTTTTGACCTTTTTTTTCTTCGAAATGACCAATTTGTCCCTCCAGCTCCAACCTACAACAAATAAACATAAAACGCATAAAAAGATACTAAAAAATAATAAAAGATAACAATAATTAAGTTTAATAATATCGGATTCATAGGTATAAAACCTACTCATCAATTAGCTTTTTAATATAGCATGAGAACCTGCTCTGATTCCAATTGTTAGTTCCCAGAGGGCACAATAGATCTAGAAGGGGGGGGGGGGGTTGAATAGATCCTTTTTATTTCAAAGACTTTTCTGGTTTATATTATTTTGTTCATAATTAACATATGGCATACATAAGAATCTTTTCAAGCACAACGGAATAAGTAAAAGATCCCCTTCATTGATATATCTATAATCATACATACATTGTTCGTAGAGTAAGTTTAGTTGTAAGCAGTTAAAACATACATAGCAGTTATAGTACATAATGTAAATGAGGGTAATGTAAAAGACACAAGGGGTTTTAAGTGGTTCAGAGACTCAAGCTCCTAATCCACTCTTCTGCTTTCAACTAGCAGGATTTCTACTAAGGAAGGGCATCACCCTGAATCACTAAGATTCCTTCAAGGCCAGCAGCATTGGAACTTCAGTTCACTAAGAACTCTTCAAGGCCAGCAGCCTTGGGACTCCACTAGTTCCCTAGGAACTCTTCAAGCCCAGCAGGCTTAGAACTTCATTTAGTTCCTCCGGACAAGAACCCTTTGGCCCTGCTTTGTTTAGTCCCTCTGGACAAGGACCCTTTGGCCCTGCTTTGTTTAGTCCCTCTAGACAAGGACCCCTCAGGCCCTGGCTTTGTTGAGTTATTTGTTTGTTATTGTTGGAGTCGGTGCCGAGCTGCTAAGATGTCTTCATGTTATGAACATCATCTATCCTTAGCAGCTTTGCTTGATCATCCTCGAAGAGCAGTTGAGTGTTGCATGATGCTCAGCTTCTTAGTTTGCTAAACTACTCCAGATGACCCCTTGATGAACTGCCTTGAAGATCATTCTCCTTGGTACTTGATGGCTGCACATGAGAGGCTTCTAAGATGACTGTAAGCTCTTCTGTTAGGTACTTAGAAGTTTTCTCATGCTTGACACCAAGATAGCTTTTGTGATCTCCCTTCTTTATACTCGATGCCTTCTCATGACGGACTTGCTAAGATGAATGTAGGCTCTTCTCTATTATACTTAGAGTCTTCCCATGATGGACATCCAGATGGCATGATGCTCTCCTTTCTCTCGGCAGTTCAGAACACTCTTCATGTAGTAGAACTCTCACTTCTACATAGTAGAACTCACACTTCTACTTCTTTCTTGATCTGACTTCTGAGTGTTCTTGGTGGATCGTAGAGTGAGCCTTCGGACTCACTATCACATGGTTAGATCAATCCACCTTATCTCCAAAACCTACAACTCCAGCAGTCTTTGATCTTTGAAGCTCTTCCTCATTTATACTTCTCCCCAATCCTTCCGTTGGAAAGTAGTCATTGGAGGCTATTCAAATATCTTCACAGATCTCAAGTTGCTTGATGTAGACAGCTTGATGTGACTTGTCATACATTTTCTGATGATGTAGTCTACTGTTTCACCTACCCTGTCAGATGTATCACTTTAATGTCTTGGGCAGGTCGAAGACTTTATTACCTCTTTCTGATTCCTTGATCAGAGGTTGTCCTATTGCATCGATGCTCTCAATAGGCACTTGTCCGAATATTACCCTTCAGGTTGAACCTTTGCCAATGCTCCAGTCTTTAGTTATTCGGACTCTACGATTCTGATGCACGTCTTCAAGGACCTGATCGTAGTGTTTTGTTGAGTATTGCTCGTTGACTTGTAGAGTTAACACTACGATCCTAAAGAGTGTTGCTTGGATCTTCACTGTAGAACACCTCTTCCTTGTATTGTGAAGTGCTTCAATACTTTTGTTTTCTTTGACTGTTCTCAGATACTGATGGCCTAATTCCTTGCTCTGGTTCCCTTCTGAATATCAAGACACTTTAGATTTGTGGCGCGTCCACCTTGCTTTCTCCTTGTGATCTTTGGCTCACTTATCATCAATGAACTGACCCTGCACTTAATCACTTTAGCCTTGCTCTTCAGAAGCGGTCCAGTATCTCAGTTCACCTTCCATCAGTTCTTTCTTTATTTTGCAAGCACTACGATCTTGGTTGCTTCCAAGATCGTTGTCTTCTATTCACTTGATAGCTACTGCACAAGCTGACTTTCCTTTGTCAACTTCTGAAGTCTTCTTTGGATCTCCTTGTGGAAGAATTCATCACGAATGGCCTTACACCTCAATATTAATGCTTATTGGGTTGGTGCTGAGATCTTCTGTTAGCCTACATTCCATTCGTTGAGTACTCTCTGGTTTCCTTGGATGTAACTTGAAGCTTGAACTAGAGGCTTCGTTTCTTTGGATATTCTGGGAGTGCTCATTTGTTGAGAACCGTATATGATCTATGATTCATCCTTGGCGTTGTGAGCACTTCTGTTGAGGTTGTAGTTCTGCACTGTACGATTTAGCTTTGGTTGTTACAGACACTACGATCCCGAGATCAGATCTTGACACTCTATGATTTCTGGTTTACATGTTGTCTTCATCTGATCTTGCTTGACTATGATCTCTGCATGTAATAAATAGACTCTACGAACTCAGAGTGTGATCTACGATCCTTGACTTGGCTTTGGCATCAGTAGACTCTACGACTCTGAGTGTAGTCTACGTATCTGTCTTGTCTTCGACAGATGACTGGTCGGCTAGTAGGCAGGCTATCTCTACGATTCTGAACCTGACTTCCTCAATACACTACGATCCGAGGAAGCTCTACTCGATGCACTACTATCCTTCTTCGTTTCCCCTGGTAGTCTACGAACTCCGAGATCTACTATCTTGCATACTCCTATTCTTCCTCGATAGCTCTCGAGTTAACCTTTACTCACATGGCAGACTACGACTTCTGGTGCAGTGCTGCACGATCAGACTAGCCTATCTATTACATCATAAGATCAACCTAACAAGCTTGATCTTTCTATATGTATAGTCCTTGTACATCATTTCTTTTTAAGAACTTTACAAAGCTGTTTTGCTTATGTAGGATCAACCTAACATATTTGATCAATTCATTCTAAGTCCTTGTACATATATTTCTATTATCTAACAAAGGACTTTACAGCTTTTCTTAATACAAGCATACTTGCATATTATTCATTCATATATATATATATATCATAATCAAATTATATATAAATAGGAATCGCATTCACATGCTTATTCCTGACAGAATATATTATATTTTTATTTAAAAGATTTTGCTTTAAATATGGACCGTCGGATTAAAGTAAATCAATCTGGACCGTTCATGAGTTAGTTACCATGTAGTCCATTTTTCTATAACTAGAAGCTCATTCCTTCATTATTTCTTACGAATTCACTGAAACTCTAGAGAGATAAACCATAGAGAGAAATAAGAAAATTATTCTGCTACTTCACTACTTATATATCTAGTACTCTTCTTCTTAAGGTAGGGGGTATTATTTCTTTTGTATTCATGAAGAAAACTTCTGTTATTTCATTCTTTATTATTCTATTGGAATAACCTGTATACGCGGACTTCCCTATACTTGGTGAAATTCTCCTGTTATTTTATTCTTTATTATTCTGTTGGAATATTCTGTCTGTGCATTTTACGTCGGACCTGGTTCCATTCTTTATTATTCTGTTGGAATATCCTGTCTGAGCATTTTACGCTGGACCTGGTTCCTTTATTTATTATTCTGTTGGAATAACTTGCTTGTGCGGTCTATCGCATGAATGGTGATTTCTTTTGTTATTCCATTCTTTGTTATACTCAGTTGATTAAAACTTTGACTTCTATACTCCATGAAATTAGTGGAATATCCTTGATATTTGCGCTTCATCCAGTATCTTTTTATGGAAATATTCTTCTGAGCATTCTTGAATTTTACTCTACAAAGCAGTATCATGTTGACAATTTGGACGTTATAAGTTCCTAGATAAATTAATTCTTGAACTTGTTTTATTGAATTCTTATATCATTATCATTATCCTCATGTTTATATTTTGTTGAAAGTCATATGTGGCCTGTAGTGCATAGATGAACTTGGTATGATTATGACCAGGGATTATTCGGTATAATCATGACCGTAATGTTACAAATAATGTGGTAAAAGTCCTCATTGGTAGTAGTGCATTGATGGATAGTTGTTGGCATGATCATGACCATTAATGAATACACAAATATTCTTGGCCCGTAGTGCATGGATAGTTGTGGTCGTGATACTAAAGAATATCCTTGGCTGTAGTGCAGGGGTGATTCGATGATGTGGATTATTTATTAAGATGAGTCCCAGCGATAAAAGTGATGAAAAACCTTTTAAATCATAGAAGATAGTAGATTTTATTCTCTACTTGACTCTTTTAATGAATTGCTTGTTCCGCTGTAGTTAAACTTGATGTTTGTTATATTGTATCAGTTTAACACTATTTAAGGCTAATGATAATTTTTTCTGCATTATCTTAGTCATACTATTTCTTACTGGGCTAGTTGAGCTCACCCTTTCTTTCACTGTTTTCTTCAAGAATTGAGAATATAGCTGGGACGAGCCGGGGAACGGAGTGATGGACCAGATGATAGTATTAGAAGTCCTCACTATTCTATTAAATAGTGTGACAATAAATGTAATGAGGACCCCATTGAGTTTGTATATTGTCTAGATGTCAACATTTGTATTAAAACTCACAGCAACTCAAGATGGGTGATGTATACCTATTTTGGGGGCATCATAGAAACTGAATGGATTAAGACATCCATTGAAACTGAATAATAAAAGACATTATGTGCTATGTGTTAATAACTTATGTGATCGCGAGTAGCGAAAAATGTTAAGTAAAACTTAAAATTATTTTGTTGTCAGGATGTCTAACGAAGGAGGATCCAGTCCAGCTAGAGAGGTGATACCTCAGGTACCTAGAGATAATGAACCCCGGGATATTCACGTAGTGCGGGAACAGTTGATCCAAGAGGATGTGCCTGTGACCAATCCCGAGGAGGACAGTCCTGAGGAAGATGATGATGAGGAGGATCCTTAGGAGATTCCACCAAACTCCGTATCGACTGAGATGTATGATGCTCTGTGTGACCGTAACATAGAGTTACAGGATAATGTTTAGGAGCTAAAGGAGATGGTAGAGATGCATCATGTTGCATTGGAATAGAAGGTGATAGAGATTCAAGAACTTGACTCAAAACTTGGAAACACCGAATGGGATCTAGTTCAGACCAAGGGTCAGCATGAAGACCTGTTGGCAGTGAACGAGAAGATGAAGACTGACATGGAGAAGATGAAAGATGACTTCAAAGAGGAGTCAGCTAAGCGAACAAGAGAAGAAGATGCTTGTATGAAGGTGACTCAACGTGCAGACCGTGCTGAGTCTAAGGTTCAAGTGAAGAAAGCCAAGATGAAGGAGATGGAATATGCTTTTAATTCGGCGATTGATAGGGCATAGAATCGAGTCCATTATTGCCCACCTCAATTTGAAGACTCGCCGTGGTTCGTGATGGATCGTAGGACGGCATATCGCATCATGGAAGAGGAACGTCGAGAAGCCTTACGACGTCTTAATATGAATAGATAGAAAATAAGAGTGATGATAATAGTATGCGGTTAATTATGTGACTAAATAAAGTTTTAAATACCTTATTTTGAGATGAATAAAGGGATAATATGAGTATGTAATCCTGAAACTGGTTTAGTTCAGGAAAGTGGATGTTTATAGAAGATATGATATCTTTAGTATGTTTAAAACATTATGAATGAATAAAATATTAGAGTTTATTTGGAATGTTATGTGTTATAGCTTTAATCTTGGAATGTTTACGTTAAAATTTAAATACCCAAGAAGTTGAGTACTGAACTAATAAGCTTATATTTTAACAGAAAATACATCCTAGAAGAAGACAACCACGTCAGCAAGTACCTCCTGAGGGGTCTACTAACAATAACAATGAGGCCAACGCTAATCTAGTTCAGCAGTTGGTAGCTTTGTTGATAGGAGCACTTATAAATCAACCGCAAGCTGAAGTTACGACTTTTAAGGAGTTCAAAGCGGTCGGACCGCCAGAGTTTCAAGGGTCTATGAATCTAGTGGAAGCCCAAACCTGGATCATGGAAATGGAGAAGGTGTTTGACGTTGCTAGAGTTAACGAAGATCAGAAGACTGCGTTCGCGACGTTTATGCTTAAGTCCGAAGCTAGCTACTGGTGGAAAACAAATAAAGTTGGTGGAGGACAAGGAGTGGTAGCGTGGGATAAATTTAAGGAGATGTTCTTTGAAATGTACTTTCCAGCGAGTTCTCGTAATCAGTTAGAGGTGTAATTTCTTGAGCTTAAGCAAGGAGCTATGACGGTGCCAGAATATGCTGCGAAGTTTAATGAGTTGGTAAGGTTTGCCACTTATCAAGTCAATAAAGATGAGCATACGACGAGAAGGTTCGAACAAGGATTGAAACCCTGGCTGTATAGCAAGGTATCAGTTTTCCAGTTAAATACATTTACGGTTGTACCGGAAAAGGCAATTATCGCGGAAGGTGGAATCGATGCCTTGACCAAGTATAACCAAGATCAGAAGAAGAGGAAGAATGATAACGAGAATAAGGTTGGTGGAAGTAACCATCAAAAGAGGAAATTGAACTAGAATTTGACTACGGGAGGACAGCCGGGAAGTCAGCGGAAAAAAAAGTTTGAAGCTTGTGCTGCTTGTGGAAAGAATCATACTAGAGTATATTTGAAGGGAAAGCGGGTGTGTTTCAACTGTGGTCAGGAGGGACACATTGCACCGAACTATTTTAATCCAAAGAAAGGAGCATGTTATACCTGTGGTTCAAAGGATCACATGGCTCGTGATTGTCCCAAGAAGCCAGCAGGAAGTGCAAGTGGTGGAAAAGGAAACAACAATGGTGGTGGTGCATTGACCATCACTGGACCAGCTCAGTCAAGCTGACCTACTGCAAGAACTTTCAATATGACCGTGCATGATGCGGTTCAGTCTAAGGATGTGGTGTGAGGTATCATTCTGATTAATGGTATTAATGCTTATGTACTGTTTGATTTGGGTTCTACTTTTTCATTTATATCCGATGAATTTACTTAGAACTTAGATTTGCCTCAGGAAGAATTAGATTATTCCTTGAGCATAGAGATTGCGAATAAGGAAGTGATTCCTGTTAGATTTGTATATAGGAATTATAAAGTGGTTATAAAGGGTCAAGAGAAGAGGGTAGACTTGATACCAATTAGACTTGGGGAGTTTGATGTTATACTTGGAATGGATTGGTTATTCAATCACGGAGCAGTGATTGATTGCCAAAGAAAGGTTGTTAACCTTATGACTCCGTCAAAGGTTGTGTTCTATGGCAGCAAATCACCTCGACAAGCAAGTTGTCTGACGGTGATGCAAGTCAAGAAGTTGTGAAGACAAGGATGTGTAGGATACTTAGCCTACATAGTGGATACATAGAAGAAAAGTGCGAAGTTAGAAGAGATACCAATCATAAGAGATTTTGCAGACGTATTTCCAAACGATTTAACGGGTCTTCCGCCAGATCGACAAATTGAGTTCGTAATTAATTTAGTACCAGGAACATGCCTGATATCTAAGGCACCATACAGAATGGCCCCGGTAGAGATGAAAGAGTTGATGGTGCAACTGCAAGAATTGCTCGACAAGAAGTATATCCAGCCGAGCGTATCGCCATGGGGAGCGCTAGTGTTATTTGTTAAGAAGAAGGATGGATCGATGCGGCTCTGCATTTACTATCGAGAATTGAATAAGGTCACGATTAAAAATAAATATCTGTTACCAAGAATCGATGACTTGTTTGATCAACTGAAGGGGCGAGATATTTTTTGAAGATAGACTTAAGGAGTGGTTATCATCAGTTGAAAGTGAGGCCAGAAGACGTACTGAAGACGGCATTCAGAACTCGGTATGGTTATTACGAGTTTCTGGTTATGTCATTTGGTTTAACCAATGCACCTGCAGCGTTCATGGATTTGATGAACATGGTGTTTAAACCATTCTTAGATAAATTTGTGGTAGTGTTTATTGATGATTTCCTGGTTTATTCTAAAACCAAGGAGGAACATGTTGAACACTTAAAGGTGACGTTGGAGACATTGAGAAAAGAGAAGTTGTACGCAAAATTTTCAAAATGTGAGTTTTGGATGGAACGTGTACAGTTTCTCGGGCATGTTATTGATAAAGACAGAATTTCGGTAGATCCATCAAAAGTTGAAGCTGTAGTAAACTAGGATCAACCAAAGACACCGTCAGAGATAAGGAGTTTCTTATGGTTGGCAGGTTACTATAGGCATTTTATTCAAGATTTTTCCAAAATCACGACCCCGTTTGTGAATTTAACCAAGAAGGCGGTTAAGTTTGTTTGGACGGAGAAGTGTGAGGAAAGTTTTCACGAATTGAAGAAGAGGTTAAGTACAACTCCTGTGTTGTCGTTGCCTGATGATACAAGGAATTTTGTGGTGTATAGTGATGCATCGCATAAAGGACTAGGCTGTGTGCTTATGCAGAACGGCAGAGTTATTGTGTATGCATCATGTCAATTAAAAGATTACGAAAAGGGGTACCCGACTCATGACTTAGAGTTAGCTGCGGTAGTGTTTGCCTTGAAGATTTGGAGACATTATCTTTACGGAGAGAGGTGTGAGATATATACTGACCATAAAAGTCTGAAGTATATCTTTACACAAAAAGATTTGAACATGCGATAAAGAAGATGGTTGTAACTAATCAAAGATTATGATTGCGAGATTTTCTACCATCCTGGAAAGGTGAATGTTGTTTTTGATGCTTTAAGTAAGAAGGGACGAGAAATGTTAATGTTGTTGACTGCTCAGAAAAGTTAGTGTGGAAAATGGCTAAAATGGAGTTGGAAATTAGATATCCGACAGAATCCGATGAAAAGTTGTTCCAAATGGGAAATAATTTAACATTGGTAGATAAAGTGAAGAATGCACAACTTCATGATGAAGATGCGAAAATATAAAATAGAAGATATCTGAAGGGGGGAAAGCAAATTCAAAATCGATTCGGAAGGGTTACTTCAATTCAAAGGGAGAATTTGGATTCCGCCAGTACCGGAAGTTAAAACGAAGTTCTGAGTGAAGCTCACAACTCACGATATTCGATTCACCCTGGGAGTACAAAGATGTACCAAGATCTTAGACATCATTTTTGGTTGCCGAATATGAAAAAGGATGTGGCTGAGTGTGTGGCAAAATGCTTAACGTGTCAGAAAGTTAAAGCTGAACATCAAAGGCCAAACGGATTGTTACAACCATTAGAGATACTAGAATGGAAATGGGAGCTTATCACGATGGATTTTGTGGTAGGTCTTCCAACGACTCAGCAAGGTTATGACGCCGTTTAGGTGATTGTTGATCGATTGAAGAAGTCGGCACACTTTTTGCCGATCAAGATTCGATTTACACTAGATCGGTTAGCAAAACTGTACGTGAAGGAAATTGTGTCAAGACACGGTGTACCTGTGTCCATTGTGTCAGACAGAGATCCACATTTCACATAAAATTTCTGGAAACAATTGCAAGAATGTTTGGGAACGCAATTGAGAATGAGCACAACATACCATCCTCAAACCGACGGACAAAGAGAAAGAACTATCCAAACACTAGAAGATATACTCAAAGCATGTATAATGGATTTCAAGGGAAATTGGGATGATCATTTACTGTTGGTTGAATTTTTCCTATAATAATAGTTATCACGCGAGTATTGGCATGCCGCCTTATGAAGCGTTATACGGCAGAAAATGCAGAACTCCATTATGCTGGGATGAGGTAGGAGAACGTCAGCTATTGGGTCCAGAGTTTGTGCAACAAACCGTCGAAATCATTAAGGTGATTCGAGCAAGATTGATTGCTGTACAAAATCGGGAATTCGATGTTGGTAGTTATGTTTTCTTGAAAGTATCTCCCTGGAAGGGGAAAATTCGATTTGGCAAGAAAAGGGAAATTAAGCCCTAGGTTTATAGGTGTTTTCGAAGTTCTTCGACGGGTTGGCGAAGTGGCGTACGAGGTAGCCTTACCTCAAGAGTTAATGCATATCCATAATGTTTTCCACATCTCGGTATTGAGACCGTATAAGCTTGATTATAGGCATGTTATAGAATATGAGCCCTTACAGTTTGAGAAAGACTTAACATATGAAGAAGTCCTTGTTCAAATTGTTGACAGAAAATAACAAGTACTGAGGAATAAGGTGATACCTTCTGTTAAGGTAATCTGGAGGAACCACAATGCTGAGGAAGCTACGTGGAAACTTGAAAATGTTATGATGAAGAATTATCCTCAGTTGTTTGCTTGATTTTGTATAGCGATTCTGGGGACAGAATCTTGTTAAGGAGGGAAGAATGTAATGAATGAATTTTTGAGTTATCGAGTTGTGATTCTGGGGACAGAATCCTTTTAAGGAGGGAAGGATGTAACGATCGAGTGTAATTTACTTTAAATATTTATTGAGTTAAATAAATATTTTAAATAATTTATTTATTAAGGAAAATAAATAATTAATAATTGTGGTGGATTAATTTAGTAATTAATTGAATAATGATAATTTTATTGAAGGATTTAATTTAAGAAATATTTAATTAAATCAATTGTTTAATATTTAAAAAAATAATTAAATTAAATGAATTGTTAATTTAATAGAAACAAATAAAATAGATAAAGTGATGTTTCTAATTTATTAATTAAATTAGATATATATATAATTATTTATTATAAGTATAATGATAATAAGATTTTTATTATTAGTATAAATTGCTAAAATGGTTACATGTGTGACAATTGGAAACTATGTAATATAAATAATATATAAATAAAATGGTTTAGGGAAAATATGTGGTAGCCAAACATGGCCTTGTGGCCTTTGGCATTATTCAACTGACGTTGCCTTTTTGTGTCTTTACTTGACGTTAGTGGGAGTCAGCTTATATTTTTCTACGCGTTATTTTCTAAGGCTAAGTTGTGAGAAGGAGAAATAACAGAGTGTGTAGAGAGTTTTCCTCTGTAATTGTGCTAAGAAAGGAGTATCAAGAGGGAACGCAGTTTCTTGTCATCCTTCTTCTCATCAGTCAAGGATTTAGGTAAAAATTCACCCTTAATTCTAAAAGTTAGTTTTCTAATTCCTAGTTCTCTGTAAACAATTTTGTTGAATTGTTGTTTCAAACGTTGTGTAAATGATATGGGTTATATTGTAGAATCTGGTGTCATCATGGATGATTGATGTATCAGTTATCAAATTCGTGAGCAATTGGTTTTAGAAAGGAATTGAAAATTACAGTGTTCATGTTCATATAGTATGGCTATAGAAAGTACGAAATTTGATGCTTTATATGTGTGATAAATTGTGGTTTGTTATTAGTTTATGCTAGTCTATTAAGTAACGCACATAGCGTAATTTGAATGAAGTAATTCAGACAATAATCGAAGTCACATTGGTGATTTATGTGGAAGAAGTTCAAAAATGGAGTTTTATATGAATATATGGAATTTTGAGAAATTAAACTAGTTTTAGTTGATGATAAATTGTGTTAATTGATTGTAAATGTTAGCAATCATGTTTGTAATAGTCTATACCAATTGTAGATGTTAATTTCACTGTATGGTGGGTGAAATTCGTGTTAGTTGGGCTAAAAACGGCTACTGTTCACATGTCGAAGTGTGCGTCTGTCAGTGCACCAGCGTAGCTGCGCTGGTGCCAAGGCAAAAAATGGCGCAGCTGCGCCAGTCTTAAGCCTAAGTGTGGCGCAGTTGCGCCACACCCTGAACTGAGACAGTGAGGTCTGCTTGTTTGCAGGTCAGTCTTTTCGGACTTGTGTTGGTTTAGTATGTATGTTAATGATGTTAAAACATGTTATAAACTATAATAACAGATGTTAATGTGTTGAAATGTAAAATACAAAGATTTGAAATAATTATTTAAATAAGTTATAAAATGAAACCAATTGAGAGGTTTTCGAAAGATAAAGTTAAACGACTAAGTTATGTTGATCAATGTGTAATTTCAGAAGCGTTAAGTATGTTAACCTAAATGGTTAGGTACGAGGTTAGGGTTATGACCTAAATGATGATTTAAACCCTAAAGTTAATGTTCATACAATTAATTGTTGTTGCGATTTCGATGATATGTGTAGGGTAATTGGAGATTTTTTTTTCATTTGTGTAGCTTACTATCAAGGCAAATTTTCTAACTCTACCTTGTTATTATTGAGCAAGTTCTTAAATCTTAACTCTTTACATTGAGCAAAGCTTTCTAACTTCATTCTTTTCGTATTGAATGCAAGTTCCCATTTCTAAATTATTATTGTTCAAGTTCCTAACATTCTTTATGAAGATGAGCAAGTTTAACCTATCTTGCGTATGTTTGTTCAAGCTTATGTAACCTAATTCGTTACATTAAGCGAGATTTATATTTCTAATTATTATTCAAAGCTTATATTGTTCTAATACATTGATTCAAGGAAGATTGTTTTAACTCTTCTATAGCACCTTGCATGTATGCCATGTTTACTCAATTATATATTATTGTTATTCAATCTTTGACTTTGATAAACTTGTTCAAAGCTTTATCGTCGTATTAAATCTTCAAGTAGTAAGCAAACCTTTATTGATTGAATTAATCTATATTCGAATAGTGTTCTAAAATTCTAGAAAACACTGATAAGCTAGTTCCAAACTAAAATTTCTTTAGTGCGGAAATTCTAAATCCAAACTGAGACGAACAACCCTAACATAGGGGATTTTGTACGTGTAACGTTTAGATGTTTGTGCACAATACATGGTACAAAGGGTTGATCTCCCTGAGTATGTTAAGAAGAGTCTGTACAGTCTAACGACTGTTGAGGTAAAGGTAAATACCTAAACAACGTGGACGTAGTTCGTGGTCATAAGACCCTCAAATAATTAAAATTCAACTTGTTTTCTATTTTATTCGTAGAACAAGTTCTTTATCATTCAGTATTCGTTGTTCACTCTCATGTTGTTATTATACTATCTTTATGTCAGTGAGCAATTGTTTGTTCACTCTTGCAATTAAACAATGCAGCTAAAGTTGAAAGAAGTGATGAATCCATCTACTAGCAAGGGAAAGGGCAAGATGTCTAAGTGATGAAGAATTATTTCAAGTTTATTTAAATGATTGAAGTTTTAAGACTTGTTTTATTTATAATGTATTCCGCAAACTGATATATTAATTTTAAGGTTAGATTATCTGGGATTTATTTTGAGATTATAATGTAACCCTTTAATGGGAGAGTTTATTGTTTAAGTTATTTATCTAATGTTTATCCTTTATTATGGGTAGTGAGATGTAATTATTTTGATTGTGAGCACCAAATTCGGTGGAAATGAAGTACCCGCATTTGGGGGTGTCACAATGATGATTTAAATTAACGTCATCGGGTACTGTCGATGCCTTCGTTGGGGTCAATGCCAATGGATTCTCCACCTTGGTTAAGTCGATGCCTTCACTAAGGTCAATGCCAACAAATTCTTCATCAGGGTTGAGCCGACACCGTCGCTGGTTATTTTTGAAAATCGCACATCATAGCATTTAACACTTCGCATTTTGAATTATTATCAAATACCCTTACAAATCTCATTGATACCATCGAGGTCAAGCCGACGCCTTCAATTAGGTCAATGTCAGCGGATTCTACATCGGTGTAAGACCCCAAATTTATGAAATGAAAGTATTCAATTTTCTTATAATTATTATTCTATTTAGTAAATGGTTAAATTGATAAAAGGTTAAAGTCAGGGGTGATATATGACAATTTTACAAAGTAAGCAGTTTTTCATAAAATATTTGTTATGTCGAGGAATATTCTTTTTATCGGGGAATATTTGTACGACGACACAATCATTGGGTGGACCCCATAACGGAATAACTCTTGGATTTAGAAAGCGGCAGAAATAACCTTTTTATAAAAACAACGACAAAATTTTTACCGTTAACTGTTGAAATACCCGGTGGTAAAAGTATAGTAATACGCGTGGTTGCATAGTAGCACACGGTATTGCACAGTATCTCAAAATTATTGATGCTTACATGAGAAGTTACTCAGTTTTATTCAATTATTGCAACAGTAGTTGATGCATAATATCTCATATTATTGATTCAATTATTGTCACAATATCATCTGCACAATATTTTATATTATTAAATCAATAATTGAGACGACAAAGTTATTCATGTTATTATTTGTATTATTGACAATGTCTAGAAAGTTTTGTTGATGAAAGGTGTTTGGTCACCTAATTGCGCGTCAATAAGGAGAAGTCCTTATCAGAAAACCCCTCTTTCCTAGGAATGATCTGATTGTTAATATTGCGAGTTATAATTTTAATGATGATTAAATATTATTAAAAATGTGTTTAGTGAAGCCAAGTGAATTGAGATAAATAGAGGGTTTTTTTATGAAGTATTTTTTTATAAATTTGGCTTATTATATGGACCCCCAGTTACCCATTTTTCAAAATCGTCGGTAGAAAGTTATCTCAGTTTTTCTTATTAACTTATATATATAAGTTATATATATATATATAAGGTGTCGTGGTGGTGTGGGTAATGTGTGTGTGTGTGTATATATATATATATATATAAATTATAAGTTTTGTTTTTTATATAAAATAGAATATATTATATTTTATTGTTGCATAGTATTGCATAGTGTTTGCATAGTGCAACATAGTAAATCAATTTTTTTTTAGCCGAACGAATTCGTCGCCCATGATGGTTTTACAATGCACCCATGATTTTCTAATCCAAATAGTATCCTACCATTCTCTTATAAATAGGATACTCAGTTTAGAAATGAAAATCACACCGGAATCAGAGAATTCTTCTTCTATAATATTGAGCGTATTTCTTTTGAGTTAAGGAATCTTTGAGTATAGCAAATAGTGCAAGTTTTTCTTCAAGAATATCTCCGCTATACCAGTCAGAAGTACTCTCTTTTTAAGGTAAGGAGTATTATTTATTTCATATTCGCTTACGATATTAGTTTTCATATTCGTAAGAAATTTTATTTGTGTTCAATATTCGTAAGGAATATTATTTTCGTTCAATATTTGTAAGGAATATTATTTTCGTTCAATATTTGTAAGGAATATTATCTTCGTTCATTATTCGTAAGGAATATTATCTTCGTTCAATATTCGTAAGGAATATTATTTTTGTTCAACAGTTGTAAGGGGTATTATTTATTTCATATTCGATTACGATATTATTTTTCGTATTCGTAAGGAATTTTATTTTCGTTCAATATTCGTAAGGAATTTCATTTTTGTGACACCCCCAAATCCGGGTACTTCAATTCCACAGGATTTGGTGTTCACTGTACAAATATCATCTATCTATCTATCCATAATAAATGCAAACCATGCAATAGATAGAATAAAAATCTTCCCTTAAAGGTTACAACATCCGAATAATAATAATAATACAATCCCAGGTTAAACTAACCTTAAACATCTGTGCGGAATCATAAACAAATAAGTCTTAAACAACGTCATTAACTCAAGTCTTAAGTAGTAATACATCATCTAATAAAAATAACAAGTCTTCACTTGCTAACTTTGCCCTTGCCTTTACTAGTGGAAGGTTCATCAGTTCTTTCGTTCTTAACTGGAATGTTATTATTAAGCAAGAGTGGGCATTACTGCCCACAAGTATAACAATGAAATAACAGTATAATAACATGCGAGTAAATCAAGACATCTGAATAAAAGCTCAACTTTTGGATTAAGAATGAATAACAAGAATCAAAAGTATTATGAGGGTCATAAGACCTTGAACTATGTCCTAGGTTATCAAGGGTTATACTTGAAACCTTTAACAGTCATAAGACTATGGACCTTTCTACTCATACTTAGGGGGATCAACACTTAGTACCATACTGTGCACAATATCTTAACGCTAACGCATAAGTAAATCCCTTTGCAGGGTTGTTCATCTCAGTTTGACATTCGAGTCCGCACCAAAGGAAGTTTGGTTTGGATAATTCAATAAGAGTTCTGAAATTTAGAACGTTCATCAACTAAGGACTAGTTGAATCAATAAAGTTCACTAGTCTAATAAGGTTCAACAATAATGATATTCGATTTGAATAATAATCTCAAGACGTATACAATAGGACAATTATGTATAACTGAATCATGCTTTGAAAGATAATCAATCTTTAATGTAACATTTGAACTTGAATAATAATAATGATAATTTACTCGAGGTAACTAATAAACTGGAACAATAATGACAAGTAGGGTTAGGAAACTTGCCTCGTGCGTAGATTACACTTTAACTAGGCACGTTCTTTGAATTTAATCCTACATACCATTCATATTCACAATTCCAGTTAATTATAACTTAACTAATCATCAATGATAATTCTTTTGTCTAAACTTTGGTTATGACTATACTTAGTCAAATTATTACATTACTGTCACATAATATCACTTCATGAATAATAATTTAATTATGTATTCAATAATTCAATTCACATGCAATTATGTTATTTACATGTTAAACAACTATTTTATTATCACATTATACTTCTAACATGTTTACATGTTCATTACATTAAGTTAACATCACATTCATGGACTTAACACTTTAAAATTTTCGTTTCTGAACTTTCTGGAAAGTGGCGTTGCGGCACCACTTTTGTACTAAGGCTTCGTGTTGCTACTGATTGAGACCTGGCGCTGCGATGCCGTGGCACTGCGGCGCGGGACATAAGGCTTGAGACTGGCACCGCGGCGCAGCGAACTAGAAATTGTTCTGCAATTCGCGAAAATTGCAGAACACAACCAATAAAACTCCAATTAAATTTTACTACACGAATTTAATCATACCCACATGTTAGAATTCGTATATAAATATTACCCAACACTTATAGAGTGATTTTAACCCATTAGAACACATAGTCACAGAGTTAAAATTTATAATTTTACTGACTTTGATGTTATTGAAGGTTTTGAAATAAACATGAAAATTATCACTACGGATTCGTTATAACACCGAATCCGT